>KN166933.1:9913-29541 GCA_000757745.1 Steinernema scapterisci | reverse complement strand
AGGCCTAGGCATTAGGGCGTGTAGACTTGGAACGACATTTGCAAACCTGAATTTTTCTTTAGTAACCTTCAACAACTGAAAGAAAGCTCAGATTGGCACGGTTTGACTCCTAAAACCCACGGCTGAATTTCCGGCGAATTGTTTTCCGGCGAGTTGTCCGGAAATCCATTGAATGCGTACCTCACAATTAGCCATGCTTCTATATGTGTCACAACGTCACTTGAGTGTCGCTTAACTCCTATTTAAAAGCTTTGAAAACTCCAAATTTCAGTCCCGCTCCGCCATGGACTTTGCCAGCGTTCTCTTCTACGAAGACCTTGCCAGCTTCCTCGAGCTTTCCACCCTAACCATCCTCACAGGAAAACTCTCCCGAAAGACCAACTGGAGAATTCCTGCGGAAACCCACCTCGCAAGGCGCAAGTACTACTTCCTTGAAGTGGGAAACGAGCGCGTTGGATCTGAGATTAACACCTATGCCCGATATTACGAGGTGCCACATACAAACAAGTTTGGGAAACGTGGAGAACTTCTCAAGAAGACATTTCCCGTGGTGGATGACTGGCGATATACGCGCGTGGTGGGACTCGAAATCCGAGGTAAAGAATCCATCGACGACAAGGTCTTCAACTTTATTATGCCGGAAATCAGAATAGCGTTCAAGTACTTGGATTTCGAGTTTAAATACCAAGAGTTTGACTCCTACTACAAGTTTATGAATCCAGAGCAAGAGAAATCGCTAATAGAGCTTCTGTGCAGCGCCCCGCTTACCCGCCTGCATCTTCCAAGTGCTTCTCAGATTAGTAACTACTGTCCTACTTCCGCCTCGCCCAGTAGGCTTCAATACCTAAACATTCAATCCTGTCTCAACAACGGTCAGTACCTCCGTTACATTCTGCCTGTATTCTTAAAACAGCCTCAGTTTCAAAAATTAGTGTTACGCGACACCAGTGATAATCTCGCGAGCATCAAGTTATTTCAAATTTGTATGGGAAAATGGCTTCGCAATGAGAAGTTTCAGTTTTATGTCGAGACGGGAGTATCGAATGTTACAGCTCAGTTAGCCAAATTCTTGAAGAAGTGTCTTGAACTGGATGGATTGACCTTCTTTGCTGGACGTTGTTCCCCACATAGTAACAATTATGTTCTAGCTAGGTACGAGAAGAGAGGAAGAAAGACACTAAGAATGGCTTCTCTTAATAGAAACCGGAAACTCAATGATTTCCCACGTGGGATCGATATTGAGCATCCTATGTGTGAACCTCCGATGGGAACGTTGAATGCGATTTTCAATGGTAATGACTTTGTTCTTTAAACCTTTTGATTCTAATAAAGAGGTTGTTGCTGACCTGGTTTCGTTAAACTTTAAGATTAGACAGGCCTGCTCCAAGCATCCCAAGGCTCCTGCTGCGAATGTATGTGCCACAGCGTCAAATCAAGACGATCACGTCGGAAACGCCACAGTCAGCATCAGAGTTCTTTACTTATCTAAGATACTTATCTAAGGTTTTCTAAGACAACTCAGAACCCAGCTTGCCGATTTGTGAGACTTGCCTGCCTTGCTTTCCCAGCGATGCCAACTGCCGCTGACTTTCAGAACCGCAACGTCGTTAGGTGTTACATTAATGTTTGACCGCATTGCTTAACTCCTATTTAAAAGCTTTGAAAATTCCAAATTTCAGTTCCGCTCCACTATGAACCTTGCCAGCGCTCTCTTCTACGAAGACCTCGTCAGTCTCCTCGAGATCCCCACCCTAACCACCCTCTCGAAAGTTTCTCAAAGAGCTAACTGGAGAATCCCCGCGGAAACCCACCTTGCAAGACGTAAATACTATCTGCTTGAGGTGGGAAACAAGGTCATTCAATCAAAAAGTGGTCAAAAACAAGGACTGGAACCTTTCGCTCGATTTTATGAAGTCGATCCTTATGACAAGTTCGGGAAGCGTGGGAAAGTTCTCAACAAGACATTTCCGGTTGTGGACGACTGGAGATATACGCGCGTTGTGGGAATTGAAGTCAAAGGAGTATCACCTATCGAAGACAACGAGTTAAGTTTCCTATTATCCGAAATCAGAAAAGCGGTCAAATTTTTCGATTCTGAATTTGAATATCATAAGTTCGGCTCATTCTATGACTTTTTGAATCCAGAACAAGAGAAATCGCTAACAGACCTTGTAAAGAATGCTCCGATTACCCGTCTGCATCTTGCGAGAGGAACTCAGATTAGTTTCTTCTTTCCTCATGTAGCCACGCAGGGTAAACTTCAATACCTGCACATCCAAGCTTGCCTTACAATTGGGCACAATCCGTCCATCGTGAGGGTTCTACTCAAACAGCCTCAGTTCCAGAAATTAGTTTTGTGGGATTGCAGGCATATTATCGCGGGATTCACCAGATTTCAAGCCTGCATCACGAGATGGCTCCACGATGAGAAGTTTCAGTTCTATATAGAAACCGATGTCTCCAACGTTGCAGCTGAATTGGCCAAATTCTTGAAGAAGCTGCATGAGAAGAATGGAGTAACTTACTTTGCGAGACGTCATTCGCCAGGCAGCGACCACTACGTTCTAGCTATGTACGACGAGAGCAGGGCGGAGGGCACCAGGAAAGTATTAACAATGACCTGTATTAATAGAAAGCGGAAAAACAACGATTTTCCACAAGGAACCGGTATATACAAACCTATGGACGAGCCTCCACAGGGTACCCTTAAAGCAATTTTCCATTTTAATAATTTTGTTTTGTGATTTTTGGGAGATTTTAATAAAGAGTTTGATGAGTAAAAGCGGATTTTGATTTGGTTCCCGCCGCGAATATGATGTGACAAAAATTCAAATCAAAGAAATGACTCCCACTGACAAAAAAGGCTTCAGCTTCTTGGGAACTAGAAGAGTGGAACCTAGAAACGTATCCAAGACCCTAATGTGAGATGTTCTGTAAGTCTTCTGATTCCAATAAAAAGGTTGCTAAGTCACTTCCGTTTAACATTTAGATTGGCCAGGTCCGCTTCAAGCTTTCAAAGGCTCCTGCCACGAATGTATACGCCAGAGCTTCACATAATGAAGGTGTGACCGCGACGCTTCACTCCTATTTAACCTCCTTGAAATCCTTGATTCCCAGTCCTGTTCCACCATGGACCTCGCCAGCGTTCTCTTCTACGAAGACCTCGTCAGTCTCCTCGAGATCCCCACCCTAACCACTCTCTTCAAAAATTTGTCTCAAAAGACAAACTGGCAAATCCCAGCTGAAACCCATCTTGCCAAACGCAAATACTATTATTTAGAAGTGGAAACGGATTACACTGGATCGGTATCTTATGCATGCTATTATAACGTTAATTATTCTCACAAGCTCGAAAGGCGTGACAAATATTTAGGAGCATTCCCTCCGGTGGATGATTGGAGATACACGCGCGTGACGGGAATTGATGTCATAGTGGGCAATGACATTGAAGACAAGGCTTTCAATTTCATTCTTTCGGAAATATCAAAAGCGTTGAAATACTTGGACTCAGAAGCCAAGTATGACGGGTTTGTCAGCAGAGACTTTTTCCCAAACTCCGAACAAGAATCCTCACTTGGGGAGATTCTGCGAAATGCTCCGTTCACAAGCCTTAACTTTGAATCCAAGTCTCAAATTTGTAATTTCGCTCCCCATTTGGCCACGCATGGAAGGCTTCAGCAATTAAATCTGCATTTCAGAATTTTCACTCCCTTGGACAAGGAAGTGCTACATGTCCTAAAGCCGGTTCTAGAACAACCGCAGTTTCGCAAACTGGAGCTTTGTCACTACGGAACTGCTCCGATGGACTTTGAAATATGGCAGCTCTGCGTGGAAAAATGGCTGCAGGACAAAGACTTCCAGTTTTTTGTATATGCTTGTGTGCCGGACGCTACAACTGAACTAGGTAAACTTCTGAATCAACGCTTTGAGCAGTACAGCGTGGCCTACTTTGCTAGACGCCATTCGCCAGATAGCCAAAACTACGTTTTCGCTAGCTATAGTGAAAGCTGTTCTAAGGAACTAATAATGTGCTCATCTTATTTAACCGAGAATTTTGAAGATTTGATCTTTAAAATTACTGACGGTGATCATCCTATGTTTTATATCTCGAAAAGTACTCTTAAAGCTATTGTGCATGGTCGTGATGATGACAATTTAATGACTTCTCTTTGCTTGGCCGTTAAACGTAAATTTGTGACTGGGAATCTAATAGTGAAAAATGTGCTAAAGGGACTCAGATTCATCGTCACAATTATGTGTCAAATTAACTCGTTTTTGATGTGCTAATAAAACGCTTCACTTCCATTTAAACTCTTGAAAATTTTCGACTGTTAGTGCTGCTCCACCATGGACCTCGCCAGCGTTCTGTTCTACGAAGACCTCGCGTACCTTCTCGAGATCCCGACCCTGGCCACTCTCTTAAAAAAGGTTTCCCGAAAGGCAAACTGGAAAATTCCTGCGGAAACTCATCTAGAAAGACGCAAGTACTATCTGCTTGAGGTGGGAAACAAGTACGTTCAAGTAAACCGTGGTCCTGACCGACGACTGGAACATTTTGCCCAATTTTATAAAGTCGATCCTTATGATAAGTTCGGGAAACGTGGAGAACTTCTCAACAAGACATTTCCCGTTGTGGATGATTGGAGGTATACGCGCGTGGTGGGAATCGAAGTCACAGGAGTATTACCTATCGAAGACAACGATTTAAACTTCATATTATCGGAAATCAGAAAAGCGGTCAAATTTTTGGATTTCGAGTTTAAATACCATAAGTTCAGCTCCTACAGAAGGTTTTTGAATCCAGAGCAAGAGAAATCGCTAACACAGCTTATAAAGAATGCTCCGATTACCCGTCTGCATCTTTCAAGGAAGTCTGAGATCAATCTCTTCTTTCCTCCTGTAGCCACGCAGGGTAAACTTCAATACCTGCACATCCAATCCTGCCGTAGCAACCGAACCAGCCCTTCCATCGTGAGTGTTCTAATCCAACAGCCTCAGTTTCAGAAATTCGTTTTATGCGACGGCAGTAATTACATTGCAGGATTGAGCAGAATTCAAGTGTGCATCGCGAAATGGCTCTACGATGAGAACTTTCAGTTCTATATAGACATTGGTGTCTCCAACGTTGAAGCTGAATTAGCCAAATTCCTAAAGAAATTGCATGAAAAAAATGGAGTAACATACTTTGCAAGACGTCATTCGCCAGGCAGCGACAACTACGTTCTTGCTAGGTACGAAGAAACCAGGGACGCCAGGAAGTCACTAGCAATGACCTGCAACAAAAGAAACCGCAAGTTTGACGATTTCCCACGTGGAATTGATATCGAGCATCCTATGCACAAGCCTCCACGGGGAACCCTAAAAGCGATTTTTAATGGTAATGATTTTGTTTTGTGATTTTTGGGAGATTTTAATAAAGAGTTTGATGAATAGAAACCATCCCAGCTCCAATCATTCCTAGGCTCCTGCCACAAATATATATGCCACAGCGTCACATTATCAAAGTGTGACCACGACGCTCTACTCCTATTTATTACCTTCAAAATCCTTGATTCCCAGTCCTGTTCCACCATGGACCTCGCCAGCGTTCTCTTCTACGAAGACCTCGTCAGTCTCCTCGAGATCCCCACCCTAACCACCCTCTCGAAAGTTTCTCAAAAAGCTAACTGGAGGATTCCCGTGGAAACCCACCTTGCAAGGCGTAAGTACTACATGCTTGATGTGGGACACAAGCATATTCCTCGTGATCCAGAACCAGTGAAACTAATTGCCCAATTTTATAAAGTCGATCCGCATGACAAGTTCGGGAAGCGTGGGAAAGCTCTTAAAAAGACATTCCCGGTTGTGGACGACTGGAGATATACGCGCGTGGTTGGAATCCAAGTCCGAGGATATGGAGCTATTGACAACAATGACTTAAACTTCATGTTGACGGAAATTAAAAAAGCGGTAAAATTTTTCGATTCTGACTTTAAGTATTATAGCTCATACAAAGAGTTTCTGAATCCAGAACAAGAGAAATCGCTAACAGAGCTTATAAAGAATGTTCCAGTTACCCAACTACATCTATCAAGCGCGGGCGAGATCAGTCTCTTCTTTCCTGATGTAGCCACGCATGGTAAACTTCAATACATGAGCGTTCAATCTTGTTTTACCAATGACCGAAATGGTCTCTCTATCCTACATGTTCTCTTCCAACAGCCTCAGTTTCGAAAGTTGGTCTTGAGCGAGACTAGCGATACTGTTATTGCAGGATTCAAAATATTCCAAATCTGCATAGAAAAGTGGCTCCGAGATGACAAGTTTCAGTTCTATATTGAATCTGGTGTTTGCGACGTTGCAGAAGGTTTAGCCAGATTCCTGAAGACGCTGCATGAGGAGAATGGAGTAACACACTTTGCAAGACGTCATTCGCCAAGCAGTGACAACTACGTTTTGGCTAGATACGATAAAAGCAAAGGCGCCAAGAAGACACTAACAATGACCTGTATTAATAGAAACCGAAAGTCTGAAGATTTCCCATTTGGAATCGATATATCGCGTCCGATGTGTGAGCCTCCATTCGGAACCTTGAGTGCCATTTTTCACGGAATGAATTTCATTCTAAGATAAGTGAAATACCTGATTTGTAATTTTGTAATTTGTGATTTGTAAATGGCTAAGCTTAAGATTTTGGGGAACTACAAGGGTGGTACTCAATAAAAGGTCCAAGACCTTAATATAATCGAATTGTCCATGACCATGGCTATTTGGATTTTGAGCCTAATTATCAAAGCTTCTGGGAGAGCAAGGTCATCTCTTGCTGAGCTTTTCCGCGATGCTCCGTTTACCCGTCTTTTCATTAGGAGCGCTTTTGAATTGAGGCTGTTTTCTCCTCATCCAGCAACTCATAGAAGACTTCAATACATAAATTTCGGACACGGAAGTGGCCTGTTTGAGCGCGCATCTAACCAGACGCAAGCACAATTTTTTAGAAGTCACTCAGTCTAAGACTTCAAACAAATCTTTAAAAAATTTTAGTTTAAACTTAAGAATTAAAATTAGAAGTGGTCTACAGTAATCTCCTCAGACATAAACATCGTCCCGTAGCCTCCGTGCGCCGCTCAGATTCACCGATAGCAAAGCAAGTCACCTCACGATCGGTAGCATCAGAAAGCTCTTGCGTCAACAAGGCGAAATCGATAAATACAGTGCCTAAAATCGCGCGTTAGAAAGTTAGATGTGACCAATAAGTCTATGAGCGCGTAGATCACTGATTGACAGCTAAGACTAAGCTTTTGGCCAAGACCACTGATTGAGAATTGTCGTGTGATTAAAACTATGTGCTGATAATTATTAGTACCCGGGAACGAAAAGCTACGAAAGAATTGATAAAGTTTTGTGGCCGCTCCTTTGGGCAGCGCGGTGAACTGATCTAGGTGTATTGCTTACTCTTCACTTGCCTGTAAACTGTAAAAGTAGACCAGGACTATCCTCAAAACTTGCCTATCAAGTTTGGATGTAATTAGCGCTTCTTATGCGTATTTCTAAATCCAGCATTTAAAAGCACTCTTCCCTGTAAGGTACCGTGGAGTCGTCATGGTCCGATCTGCTCTCTGAGTGGCCCGATAAGAATTGTTTTTAGCCCATAATCCTTAACGTGTTGCTGTAAACAAGGATTCTTCACCAATCCCCGCTTTCACCCATGTGTCAGTGTTCTCCACACCAACCCTCCTTATCAGTTGGGTGGTGCTTTGACTGTTCTGTCGACCGGTTTTTGGGATGAACTGCTTAAAGTTCTGGGCTTCAGGTGTTGGATCCCTTCTGACCTTCGTCAACCAAATGGTCCAATTGTTGCCCGCGTCGTCTTCGCCAGAAGACCACCCTTCTCTCACCGTCAACCGGGATAGAGACAGGAACGGAACTGCCTCACAGCAGCTCTTGCAACTTCCGCGTCCTGTCTCGCCGATGAATCCACCGGCACTAAACCCTGTAGTTCTTGATCCCGAGCCTTCAACCGCGGAACTTGAGCGCTACATGGCAGGTAAAACTATCATTCCGGTTTTCCTCGATATCTGATCCTTTGCCAGAAACTCGAAGACCCCTTTTATGGATATTCCTCGGGTATCTGCTCAAGTCCAATGCTCACACAGACAAGATAGACTGGTTTGATAGAGCCAGCTACGGGTGGGCTTTCAAGGGAAGGGAAGGACGACGCGCAGTCTGTGAATTGTGGTGGATGATGACACCTCGGCGTCGAGGAGGTCGTGGAATGGTGACATTTTTAAGTTTGACCACAAGTAAACTCCAAAGCTTTCAGCCACTTTGCTCTGCTTCTATGCGGAAGTCGCTCAGGGTCTATTACAAGAAGAACATCCTTCGTCCGCATCCTGCAACACCCGGAACCAGAAGGAATGGTCCAGGATATCATTTCGTGCAGGAGAAGCTGGTCCAGCATGGTCTAATCTAAGTTAAAGTGTAAACTTAACAGTCTTTTTATTTGTAATACTTGGTGTCTACTATTTTTATAACGCATAGATGTACTCTAAAACACGGCAAGGAATCTGGGGAGCTTATTAGATTCACTCATTTTCTGGAATTAAATAGCTAACACAAGCAGCCGGATCTGAACACAAGTAGAGCAAAAGTGACAATCTCAGATCAACCCGATTCGCCTAAGACGTCGGAGTCTGTTTGCAAATCAGCACCCAAAATTGCGCTAGAAGACCAAAGAAACATGATTCGCGTAAGTCCTGTGTGCCGTAAACCGGGACAACGCCTCGGCCCGCTCTGTCCTATGGGTGTTCGGATAAGACCTAACTGGCCATATTTGGCTACAGTAGTCTTATTGACACCGAGAGCACCCCAAACACCAACACCATCACCCTTGCAGTGAGTCACCTTACCCGGTAGCACCAAAAAGCTCTTGCGTCAACAAGACGAAATCGATAAATACGGTACACTAGTGCCGAAAAATCACGCGAGCGAGAGTCAAATGTCGACTAGTCTATGAGTCTATGGGCACATAGATCACTAGTTGAAAGCCAAGACTAAGCATTTGACCAAGACCACTGATTAAGAATTGTCGTGTGATTGGAACTGCTTTAAGATAGTTATAAGTAACCGGGAACGAAAAACTACGAAAAAATTGATTAGTTTTTGTGGTCGCTGTTTTGATAGACGGCTCGGACTGAACTCAGTGTAGCGCTTATTCCCGCTCAAGGGATGAGTAGACTTAGAAGTCATTTCGCTACGGTGGCATCGTCATGATTCGATTGGCTTCATGAGTCCCCAAAGCAGCTAATCCCTGTACTAAACTTTGCACACAAATAGGCGATTCACTGTAAACAGGCGGCGAGTCAATATCTACAAGACATATTCAAGCTGCACCTAAGGTAACCTTAGGTGCATCTTGCGTAATCCCACTTGTCCAAAGTGACCGTGTTTGTCTGTGAAATCGTTTTGACTGGTCTAAAACTACACTTCTACCAACTGATTCCTGATCGTACAGTATCCTATCCTGCTCGCCGACAACGCTCTCGTCCAAAATGCGCTTAGACGTTTTGCAATTTTTGGGGAATACCGAAATAGTGCTGTTGTATCTATGCGCCTGCTAAATGACCGCTTTAAACGGACGAACAATTCTTATATTTGGAAAGCCTGAAAAGTCATAATGAGACCTTGGTATGCAGCAAAGAATTCAGGCCAGGCCAGAGTCATGCAGCAGGAATATGTCGATTGTCATGATTGTCGGAGATTGATCTAAAAGACTTCCTGAGGTCGCAAAATCGTTTCCGAGGTTTTTCGAAGCCAAGTTTTTAGGCCGGTGGTTTACATCACAGTCTGGCTTTAGAAGACCACAGTACTTCCATTGACAACAAGGTCACCCTAAAACCCCCTTGCAGCGAGCGAGCCAAGTCACCTCACCCGGTAGCACCAAAAAGCTCTTGCGTCAACATGACCAAATCGATAAATACGGTACACTAATGCCAAAAAATCGCGCGAGCGAGAGTCAGAAGTGGACAATGAGTCTATGGGTGCATAGATCACTGACTGACAGCGTAGACTAAACGTTTAACCAAGACCACTGATTAAGAATTGTCGTGTGATTAAAACTGCTCTCAGATAAATATTAGTATCCGGGAACGAAAAACTACGAAAAATTGATAAGTTTTTGTGGTCGCTATTTTTATGAGCGGGTCTGGCTGAAACTGGTGTATTGCTGATTCTTTACGTGCTTCCTGGCAGTCTAAGTGGCTTGGGGAGATGTTCCAATATCTAATAGTTTGCCTAAGCTTCCGACTTTAAGTGTATTTTACAATCCTGCTGTGAATTGCCCTGGACCACGTTCAACTACCGCCGTCCCCTCTAACTTACGGTGGCTACGTCATGGTCCGATCTCCATCATGAGTGGCCTGATAAGATCTGTTTTTAGCCACTAATCCCTTAGGTCACCTTTGACTTTGTACACAGATACATGATTCGCTGTAAACAGGAGAGGAGTCATGGGGTCTACTGTCCGCAAAACCTTACGATCTTACGCCGACTTTTCGGCAATCTTAAGATTAGCAGTGAATTCATAAGTCCGAAATTAGAACGCTTGTGACTATAACTATTAAGGCTCGCAAGTATTAGTATCCGAACACAAGGCGAACTACAGAGAACACCTTAAGACTCCAGACGGCAACCAGGGAATTGTTAAAATCTCAAACGTGTTTTTAGCATTCGGTTCTTCAACATTCAAGATTTCCTTCCCTGTTTGTACCCCCGTGCTACCTGCGAACCATGCCCGTCCCACCTGCCCTTCTTATCAAATTGGGGTGGTGCTTCAAGGCAGTGGCTTCCTACAGTTGCACGTATTGAGTTTGGGGCAAGGGGTTCGCAGTTCTTGTCTTGACTGCACCCATTAGAGACTCTTACAGACATGGATTTCAGGAATGGACCGAGAGGACCAATGCTGGGATGACTGGACTTTGCTCGAACTCAGCCCCTACATCCCCAGTTGCTGGGATAAAGAGAGGTACCAGACGTGGTAAATTGCGGCTTTCATCGAAAGCGTTTTAGAACCACTCAGCTCATATTTGCGCTTTCTGAAGCCGGCCTCCCCCGAGAGCTCCGATCTTGGTCTCCGAATGACGTCTCGATCTTCTTATGGACGACTTGTCAACTCAGTCATGTCCAAGCCGAAGGCATGGATCTGAATTTGGCCTTTGTCGACGGAAAGGAGTTAGCCTCCAACGTAGATTCTAAGGCAAGGGTTTTATCTGAAGTCTAATCTTACGGTAAGTTTAAGGTCTACTTTGAACTGGTTTGGAATCCGGACATTGGGAAGCTCTTCCAGGACGCACTCAAAGGCATTCTGCAGTCTGGAGAGTTCTGGATAGGTCCGTTTCAAGATTCATTCAGTGTCAGCAAGGTTTGCTTAGAATTTCCTCGTGAGTCCTCTGCCTTGTCATCTCACTCTAAGACGGATTCTGACTGGTCGGTGGTGTCAACTGACCTGGCACCGGAATCACTCAACTCTCATTCAACCCCATCCATGCCTCTAGTAAGCCCACCAACTTACCCCCCAGTTCTGGAACAAGAGTCTTCAACCTGGGAACTTACGCGCTACATGACAGGTACCTACAAATCCAGTTTTTGCTCTTTTAAGCGTTATTTGTCAGAAGATGCACGACCCGTTTTATGGATCTTTATCTGGTACTTGCTCAAGTCTAACGCCTATAAGGACACGATCACCTGGTTTGACAGAGCGAGTTACGGATGGACGTTTAAGGGAAAGAAAGGACGGCAAGCAGTTTGTGATATGTGGGCAAAGATGAAAAGACGAGGACGCCATCAGGTGAACTTTACGGTTTAGCTGCAAATTCAGAACATGGTGTTTTAGGAAGTTAGCTACGCTTCTCTCTACAAGTCTCTAAGGTCATACTACAAGAAGCGGATCTTACGTCATCATCCTCCAATGAACGGAACACTTCAGGCTAATACAAACAGTGCCAAATACAAGTTCTTCTTCATGGAAGACAAGCTGAGAAAACATGGCTTGATCTGAGTGGTTGCCCATGCGTTTATTACTTATTCAACTCATCATTGAAATCATGCTAATAAAACATGTACACCTTAGCGTTCAGACTGACAAAGGACAGTTTAAGTTGGATCAGAGATAGTGAGGCCTAAAGCCCGATGAGGCGTAGCGCCACTTTGGAATCGGCTGTGTTTGGAATATTCTTGTTCAGAACAGGCTTGAAGCTGCTTATGCATCACCTGATTATATGTAACTGTACAGTACCCCATCTCCCTCGTTCTGGTCCGATAAGCACTTACTTGCAGACCATAATCCCATGCCTGCAGCGTATCTGAACGACTGCCAAGCGACCAGAAACGGCCTCAAACTTCTATTCAAGAGATCATTTTCTTTCAATGACAAGAGTCACAGATCACGACAATTCCTTGTGATAGACAATCCCGACTCACATGTTTATCAAACTTTTCGTACTCTCACGTTCCTGGATACTAATTCTTATCTCAACACAATTTGATCACATTGACGATTTGCTACCAGGCAAGCTCGGTCGTCTCATGAACAGTCAGCCGTAATTTTTAGTCTGTGATCAACAGGTCAGCCGACTCCCTCATGCCTGGCATCAAATCACCATAATCTGTCATTCGATTGTTCAATTATTGAGCTTTGATTGATCGTTTATACGCCTTCTTAACTGAACAGTTCCTCATCTCATCTCTTTGTTCTTGTCTCTCAGTTCCGCGATGAATTGTGATCTGGGTAGGACATGAAGGATTCGAGATAATAACAAAGTCCTGAATCTGTTTTAATGACTTGTAAAAATTTAGTTTCCAGGTGCGTTTTTCGCCTTTACCTAAAGTCGTCAAGTTTACATGAAAGTTAATAAGCGCTCAATCCAAAAGTTCAGAAGCCGCAACTACGAAATAGGAATTATTTAGACAGAGCCCGAATTATTAGTATCCCTTCGACTGATTAGTAGAAAGATAAGGACGCGGCGCCATAGCGACAGCCACGATAAAGTGAGATGGCGCTTAAAAAGTCATTTTTGCTGTTTTCAGTGTTGTTTACAGGTTTGTTCTGATTTATGCTCGCAGTTATGCTCACCTTTGTTAAACTCAGTATTGCTTGCTTCCATGGCACTACTACGCTTCACTGTCCATTTTGGGCCGTTGTTCTGCCGCCCAAAGTACACCAAGCTTCGATCTTTGTCACTAATGACTCTTCAGTTCATGACACACACGTTTCCATGACGTGACTTATCCCAAATTGAGATCCGCGGCATTTGCATTTCCTGTTATTACATCACCTCTTCGAGATTTCAGTCGAATTGCCTTATTCAAATGGCATCGAGGAAGTAGTCCCCTTCCACTTTACGACGAAATCGTTAGCAATATATGACGTGTGCTTTCTTGCATGTGGGCAGCAAGACTAAAACTGGATCAAGGGACCCTTTATAAATTAGCAAAAGTAAAGGAGAGTTTAATGAGGTTTAAATAGGTATGTACATAATCTCAGGTTAAAGTTGATCGGTCTTTGATTTACATTCCCTGCTCAGGAGAAGTGTGGACAGGCTCCGCCGGGAGAACATCTAGGAATTCCAAGTACTTCCGCACAATGACGCTCGTGTGGAAGCACCATGCCAGCTGCTTCTTTTTCAAATTCGCTTTTAATGGTTTGAAGAGAATATTGCTGCGCTTGCGGGAGTAGTCTCGGAGGCTTTTGCGAAGTGTGTTGAAGGTCATCTAAAAATTGAAAAGCTTAAAAAAGCTTAAAAAGAACAAAAATATTACTTTTGGATTCCCTTTCCTTTCTCCCCAAAGCTGCGCGAGGGTCTTCTTCTTGTGAACAGTGAATTCATAGCTGTGAAAGTCGGTCCAGGATATGACGTTCGTGTAGTTATCGCTACTGAGCAGCTCAAGCAGGAAGTTTGAAAGCAGTTTGGACTCTAAAACAAGTTTTAAAATGAAATTAGGCCTTTTATACCATCAAGCCAATGTACCTTTCTGTCCTTTGGCTTTCGGGTGCGTTGAACGCCTTTCCGTGGAGATGCTCATTTTTGGGCTGTTCGGCTCAGATTCTAGAATTAAATATCTGTAGGCATCTCCTTATAAAAAATGGGGCTACCTGAACTGGTAGGACAGGTTCCAGAAGTCCAATGAATTCTTAGGTAGCCGGCTACGTTATAGAACAGTTTGCCCCAGATGGGACCCCACAACTCCAAAAACTACAAACTTAAGAAGATATGTAGTTTTTGGCTCATTCACGTACCTGTCGCCGATCGGAGACGCTGATTTCAACTCCTGTGAGTTTGCTGGGATTGTATCCTTCTGGCTGGATCTTGTCCAAATCTTGTCCCTTGCTCGTAGCCTTCAGATTCGCGCAGACAGCTTTGGTGCAGTTAGATAAATCTACAGAATTCCATGTCTTAAGCTCGTGGGGAAGGTTGAGATGGTGTAAGTCGAGGAGAAGGTTGGAGTAGCTGGAAACCAAAGATATAGTGAATCTCAAAGCTCAAATTGGTAAGTCGCTCAATCTAAGAAACTCGTGAGCTTTTTCAAGCCACAATTGAGCTCTGGATCCTACCTCAAAAGTCAAGATATCAGATACTAAGTTGGACTTACAATTCTGGCGTAAGCCAGTCTCCAATGTAGATCACTTGTCCATTGTGGTAAAGAAGCTCGTAGTCAATGGGGTTCTCCTCAGTATCCATTTGGCGTAGCCGGCCTCTGCTTCCCGCCATTCTGAAATAAGCTTAAAAGTTATTATTGTCGAATACAGATCAGATACTCGGTCTGCTTAAGACTCACGCCGACAGGCACATGTGCCCCCTGCCTGCACAGAATAACGCGTTTGTTGCTAGCTAGTATAGTCTAACGTCACCTTCTACCAACGAATACTAACAACTTTCCCGCACCAGCGAAACGGAGCGATCGATCGCTCGAACTGCCCAGAGGCTCCATGTTCATGCCTGCCTTTCCTTATCAGTAGTTCGACATATGCTATGCACATCAGAGAACTCGGTCGACGCTAACAGCGGAATGCTTGGGTGTGTCTTATTTCGTTCTCCTCGTTCACATCCAAGGAAAGGAACAATTGGCGAATCTGTGGCTACCGATATTGGTGTACCCAATCTCGGTCAGATCCTCTTTGGACTGCTTCTGAAGGAATGTCGGGCGGCGGCCCCCTTTGTAGAATTTGTGATAAGCCCTTTCAAACTTCGCTCTTCAGTAGCGGTCAGCTTTGAAAAAAAGCGTAACCCCATTAGGCGCCACACCGGTTTGTCGCCAGGAGTACGAGCGGCGGCGTTGCGAACGAGTGATAAGGCGATTCGTTAACGTCACCGCGGTTAACAAAGTTCACACAAATAAGGTCGTAAACAGGCTAAGCGAAATTACTTAATTTAAAGAAATTGGGTGACGAACGAGATTGCCGATCAAAATTACGGTAGGCAGGCTTGGTATCAGAGGAAAACAAGTCAGCTGTTGACAGCTTACCTCTTTATGTTTACCCCCAAGGTCGACTTTTGGCTGCAATGCGGCGGACGGACTGCCGCTGCAGAGAAGCAAAATAGATGATTATAGCCCTTGAATCTGATTTGGGTACAGAAATCTGCTTTTAAGGAGTCAGAACAGCGGTTCTGAAAATGAGTCATTTTTGGGCTTATGGGATCTGGAACGCTTTGACAGGACTTTGACCTCTGTAATCGGCTTAATCATGAATTGAGAATCCGGAGATCAGAAATGGGAATTTGTTGCTTAGATTTTTTTGGCCAGACGCTATTTTTCCTACTTTTATCAGCGATTAAACATAAGTCACGCATGTGACTGAATATGAGTAGTTTCCGGTGGAATGAATCATTACGAAAACCGTGTCAGGATCACGTATCTGTCATGTGGGCTCGGATTGGCAAGATTCCAAATTTTCAGTGAACCGCTGAGGCAAAAATAAGAAATTCTTTTAAATCAAGTGGACTGTTTAAGGCTTTTAGGCTTTTGCTGCCTATGTGGACTTTACATAGAACTTTAATCAGTTTTCCCTTTGCTAGGCTGACCTAAAAATGCATAATTGTCAAATATCGCTGCACTGCCAAGCGTTGTGGCCTTTCCAAAGCTGTGAACATTTCTCATTTTTCGCGATTTTGAGACCGTCTTACTACATCTCTTATTCAATCTTCAACTTTAATTCGTCAAACCCTTTCTTCTCTTTACCGCCAATTTCAAGTGGAAGCTCACGGCACCTAAAAACGTTCGTGTAGTATCAGAACTTGAGCTTCATATGACAGGTAATATAGCTCTAGTTGTTGCATACATGTTTTAGATACTACAAGACCCAAGCCATGGATTTTTCTCTCATTCCTCTCGCACATGTTGATCTCTACCGATCTTTGCGAACTTATCTCTACCAAACAAATTGCCTGGTTTGTCCATGACGCATGGATGGTCGATCAAGGACAAGTACGCTGTGGCTGCCTAGGGTATGGTAGGAGCGCAATAAACTTGACCATGAACAGGTTAAAAATAACTAACTTAGATCTCTTAGATATTAGCAATTGGCTCAATCACACGACCTGCTGCAAAATGAAGATCCCATCCACCGAATCCACATCACTTCAATTTTGTTGAGAAGGCTTTGAAGGACATTTAGATTGAAGATCCATTGTCGCTGTCTTGTAAATTCCTTAACTTTGTCATATATTTGAAGCTTGACGTAAACGCATGGTCACTTAACCAAACTTTACTCAAACATCTACCCGTACAGAACACAAACAAACAGCATCTAAAACATGCAGTTTCAGAAGCGTTCAAATAATCTCCCACATCTTCGCTTTGTCAGTCAAATTAGTCCATGACTTCTAAGAGCCTTCTCGGTAAAGTAGAACTGATATCGACTCGTGGGATGATGGGTCATGATCTTCTTCTTGTAGTACGTCCGGAGTGATCGGGACATGGAACCGTAGGTCATCTCCTAAAAGCTTCTTTGTTCAGATTACCAACTTCGAAGCAAGTTAAATTAGTACCTTTCCATCTCTACGTTTCTTCTGATCTCCCCATATCTTACACACAGCTTTAATGTCCTTAAACGTCCAACCATAGTTTGATTTGTCGAACCAAGTGACTTTGTCGCTGTGCTCCTTTGAAGTCACCATATGCCACAGGAAAATCCATAGTTGGGGTCTCTTGCTTCCTACAAACCGGCATTCATGTTAGGACACCTTGACCCAAGACATACCATTCAAATAGTCGTCAAGATCTGACGACGAGGGCACAATATTAGGCATAGGCGAGCTTCTGGGAGACATCGACGGAGAAGAGGAGAACTGAGACGACGATTGTGAAGCCATCGATGGCACTGGTGACGGTAACAGAGATTCTAAAGATGGATATACGGTAAAGTCGGGCTCAGGAAACTGCCACAAACCTAGCTGGGTCTCTTCTCGATCTTGGGAGGCCAGCAGACCGTTTAGTGCAGAATGTAATATCTTGCCTGTTGTGTGATTCCAGGTTAGTTGGAAGAGGAGAAGAAGCTAAACGACATCATTGACTTGCTGGAAGTCCCAAGAAGCTTACCTCATTGTCGCTGTGAGTGGCTAAAAACCCTCCATTCAATGAAGCGGGATTCAGGGCTGAATCGCGGATGCGAAGATTCCAGAGAAGCGAAACAGTTTTGACGAAAACTGAGAAGTTGGCTTGAGACCAGGATGAAAGATTCCGAGGAACGCCAGCTTCTTGGAGCTGGGAGCACAGTTGAGCTATCCTAAAAGGACCTCTTAGGAACAACTCTATGATTTCACATACCTGTCCGCGTCTCTGGAAGGCTCAGGTGAGAACGCTGAAGAGTCCTTCGTGAAGGGTGGCATAAGCCAAGACAACCTGAAACAGAAAACCTTGCGGTCACCTTGTACTAACCACGAAGAATGCACGATTGAGCATGAAGGGACACTGTTATAAAGCACTCCTCCTACTGAGCACCCAGCGATATGGTGCTTCGGTGCCTGCCTTGCCTGCCACACACGGGCAGTTATGCGTCATCAGTAGTGGAAAAACGCATAAAGACACGCGGTGTTTAAAACGCAGAGAGCGATGTCATAAAGATACGGTAGGATACTGTAGCGGGCAAATGCATACAATCAAATTTTGTGTCTGGATTTATGCATTTCAAAACTGAATTCCAGAAAGACTCAAATATCTTTTGAGCAGTCTCCAGAACCTTAAAACTGAAAAATGTTTAAAACCGCTAAGGAACCTGGAAACCTCATTTAAGTTACCTAAACTATAATAGAGCTGAGAATCATCTGATTTCAACCTGATGGGCTTAAATAGGAGCTAAATGAAAAAAGGTCCAAAGCTTCAAAGCGGTTTAATTATCCTATTGGACGCTTTGGACTAAATCTAGCAAGCCAATTATTAGCTTCTGAGGTAAGCTTTCGGAATCGGAGTCATTAGAACATGCCAGGTCTAGTCCTGCACAGAAACGGAAAACTCACAAGCTAGTTTAGATGATTCTAGTTCTAGAAATCGAGCAAATCGTCCAAAGAGGATGACCAACCAAGCTCCAATACAAAAATTCTTGCCCATTTTCTAAATGTCAAATTAAGAGAAATAGCGAAATTAAGCGAACCGCACGTCGACCTGATCTTTGATATTTAAGAATCTGGCTTTTCGCTTTGAAGTGCACAAACACACAAAAAGGATAATTCAATTCTGGCTCACATTTTTCAATTTTCAATTAGCTATGAACACCAAAACGCACGCGAAACTTGAAAGGAAAGCCTGGTCTAGGGCAACCTGCACCAAGCCTCAATAAACGATGGCAGTTGGCAACAATGTCAAACAACTGCATGAATACGTGCCAAACAATAAATACCACAAAAGCCGACAGTCTTACCACGGCTGTCGGCAACTCCAAGCGAAAACGTCGTCCTTGCGATAGTCTTTGCGAAGCGGAGCGGAATACTAAACGCGTCCCCGTTCCTTATCATAATCGATTGGTTTCGATGTCGAAAACTAGCGAAATGATTATTAATGTGGGGAAATGTGGTCAACTCGAAACCGAACTTTACCCGTTTTTTGCCTTAACTACTGTCCCTTGCGCGCCTTACCCTTTTAGGTCTTATCTCTTTGCCAGGCAAATAACCTCACTCAGTTCGCAATGCTCTAGTAAATCGTCTCACGTCATCGGCGCCGTTCTTTGTCAATAGTTTTGATAAGCTCGCTTTGGGAGATCATGGGACTCGGCTTTCTTATCAATCCCTAAATTTAGCCTAGCTAACGAGAAGCCAAAAGTCATGACGTCGGAGTTGGGCTAAGGTGTTGTCAGAAGTGTGGATCGTAAACATATCGTCGTCGAGGAGTGACACACCTTACTGATAGACCGAACAAGCCAGGGTAAAGGTAAAGATTCATGGGTTAAGAAAATAAAGCAAAATTATGCTTCATGTCCTTATCAAAATGTCAAAATGCTTTGGATCGTAAAACGGGAAAAGTGACGTCTGTTTCGCTGATTAGAGGACGGACCCGAGTGTTTGGTTTGCAAGGGACGAGAGTATAAGATTGTCGTGATATGACAATCAGAGTTTGCGGCATGCAATCAAGCGAGGCTTTGATGTTATGAATGCGCAGGGGTTGAG
>KN166932.1:30417-49922 GCA_000757745.1 Steinernema scapterisci | reverse complement strand
CAACGATTTCTCACTTCAGGAAACACGCGGATTCGGGGTTGGAGAACTTCCTCGGAAAACATCAAATTAGGGTTCGAAGCAGTTTCTGTTTCGGACTTAAACTGGGCTCAATTAAAGCCGATCTCTGCTTTCTTAATGGTAGCTATTAATTTAGTTGACCTAGTTTTCTAAATCTGGCTCAAATTGTACTCTACGTTGCTTTACCTTACAATTCGTGATCGCACGCAATCGAGGGCAGCCGGAAACGTTTCAGTCAAGTTAGACTTGGAAATTGGCATTTTTTAATTAGGATCCACTTTGACCAGGTTGAAGACATTTTATAAACCTCAATCAGAATGCCAGAAAAGCCTAAATTTAAGGCTAAAGTTCAGAGAGACCGATCCCTAGCTCTAGTTTGACCTTGTGCTCTGCCGGCTTTTGTTTACAGTTTGTTTATTCCTTGCTGTTCGGGTGTTCGTTTCTGGTCTAGAGTTCCATGACGCAGACACCTTCCGATGAAGCACAAACCGGGGGTCTGCTTGCATTCGCTGGTCCCAGGTAGTTCTAGAAACCCCGAACCAGCCTGATATTTGTCAATCCTTCGAAAATGCGTGTGATCATTCGAAAAATGCACTTCTGCAAGGTTCAGCTGGCGGTGATTAACATTTAAATGGTTATTTAATAGATCTACCAGACTTTCAGACGCTTATTTAATTGACTTAATGACGTTAATGAGTAAAGCAAAAGTTTAAGGCAAAAAACGAATTCTATTTTAGCTCTCCGTTTACCTGATGAGAAGCCTACCAAAAGTACAAATGGTCCAAGTTGGTAGTCTCGGTGATACAAGCGCTCTGAAGCCGTTGTGGGGTGCTGGTCAAAAAACTGGCTTTCCTAAGCTTGAAGACCAAAATCTAAAACTGCTTAAGATTGACGGGAAATGGGCTCAAATCAGACAAAGTCTATCTGAAACTGAGAGGACGTTCAGGACCTTGGTTCGGTCTGTCAGCTCCTCGATTCGGACTGACTGAACCCGAGGTTGGCTTGTCTTGATTTCAGTCTCAGGCTGTTTGGGTCAAGCTTGAGCAATCTGGACCTCAGTTCGAGCTGTCAGCACCTAACCTAAATATGGACTCTCTGACCCAAATTTAGACCGTTCGAACCTAAGTTTGGGTTGTCTGGACCTAAGTTCAGGCTGTCTGGGTTATGTTTGGACAGCCTGAACCTCAGTTCGGGCTGACTGAACCTAGTTTCGACCCAAGTTTGGCTGTCAGCACCTCAGTTCGGACGGATTCAACCTTAGTTCGAACGGTCTGGACCCAAGTCTGAGCTGTCTTGACCTAAGATCGGGCTGCCAGCACCTACCTTTGGGCCGTCTGAACCTCAGTTCCGGTTGTCTCCAGTCCCAGATTCGCTGAGAGCTGAGCCTAAGAATTTCTCAAATCTTGCAAAACCCGTCATTAACCTTTCGCCAATTCCCCAAATGTGACATCAACCTTCAACCTGCTTATCCCGATCCATGAGAGTCTTGACTCACCCCTACCTAATGAAAGGTTTGATGCTCTCGCTCTGTAAATCTCAAGTGTCCTTGTGAAAATTGTCTTTTTCGACTCCGAATGGAAACAAGCGCGATTCTATTTTCCTGCAAAACGCGTGATCGCTGAAACAACGTAGTCGATTAACTTTGGAACAATAGCAGGTCACACATAACCGTTGGTCGGTGAAGTTCTTACCGGGAAAGAGCGTGATTAGATCGGGATAAACATTGCGTGCGAACTTGGCCTTTCTCCTTGGTCTTTGTGGACTCTTGAACAGAGCAGGTAAGCGCGGAGGCTACAAATTCTTCGCGCTCTTCGTGCTGCTTTGTGCGTTTCGGGATGAGGAGGGATACGGTAGTATAAGGGTTTAAGAATCAGAGGAAGCAATTTTGGGGACAAAGGTCAGGGTAATCAGGGGTTGAAATTACAGGTTTTCGGGGAAATGCAGGCTGCGAAACGGCTTTAGGAATAAGGATCGGACCTATCTACTCAGTGCTCTGTGAGGCGTCACGGAAAAATCGGTCTTAGACCAGATTAGATTAGATCTTAGGCTCTCAAATTTAGGCTTTTTTAGAGTCTTAAATGTCAAAATTTTGCGCCTGATTTAGAACATTGGAAAATTGGCAACACGACCAAACTTTTCGGGCCGGGACCTTATTGAAATAACCACATTTCTTAGCTCAAACTGCCTAAAGCTCAAGGCTTCGAAAGTGGCCAGATTTGCAACTTTGTGCTCTACCGCTTGGCTGACCGAGCAAGTGTTCAGCTTCCTTTGAATTCCAGCTTAACCATAACAGAAAAAAGCCATAATTTATCTCATGTCGGTAGCTCCCACGCTCGTACTCTATGACACATATGTTTTGGCTTTAGGGCTTATCCTATTGTGGGAAGATTGCAAAAACCAAGCAAGAATTTCCGAGTTGAAGTTATGAGTTTCAAAATTCTAGATTTTAGTTTTGAAGACCGTTTTATTGAAGTCCAGAAGCTTAAAAAGCGAAGACATTTAGTTTACGGCTATAATTGCGCTATTTCAACGCTCGCGTCTTGACCATTATGGTTGTTTTTAAGCAAAGATCGAATTTGACGATGAAACTCATCAAATTGATGTTAAATGTCTTAGACCTAAAAGAAGAACTCTTTTGGCATCTTAAATGGTCCTGACTTGGTCGGTTCTTTGTTGGATTCACCTCTGGTTTCCAACCTTTTGACTTCCTTGGTTTTTTCGATTTCGCAAATCCCATTTTTCAATTAGCCTCTTCCCTCAGCGCAGGTATGTGTCACCCTCAGGAGGGATGATTAGGTCATTCCGAGATTATTTCCGAGCCCATTATTAGCCTTCCGTGCCCGCGACGTGACCCCCTCGAGAAAGAGAGTTGACCACACCCATCATCGCGGCCCGCTCCGCGTACGGCACAGCACACCTCACTTGGTAAGAACTCGGCTTTATTCTTATTCCAGAGTCGATTCCGGCTTCGTGTGCTCGCTGCGCCCGCTGCCCGTTGCTTCTCAGTCAGCCAGCTCTCCCTCACTGCTGCCGTAAGACGCCCTGCCGGTGAGTTCGCTGCCAGCTTGCTGCTGCTACCCCATGGACGCCATGGAAACGTCGCTCTACAACGCCTCCTCTCCTGAGGGGTTCGCCGCCAAAGCTGCTGCTCCCCTCAACGAGGCTACCGTATCTCCGCGCCAATCGCGTTCTATGGAACGTCCCTTAAAACGTCGGGCTTCGTCGTCGTCACCGAGTGAGCCTCCGATGAAGATGCGTCCCAGGACCACGTCGTTCCATCGGCCTACGGCTTCCATTCGCAGACGTTGTCGTGCTCCTCTGGAACCATTGGTTCGTCGTCATGTGGCCGGCGACGGGGTGGAGAAGATGAGCGAGACCATGGTGAGAGTGGCGTACAAAGTTGCGGAGTCTGTTCAACTCGTCAAGTCTGGAGATACGCTGGACGAACAGAACTCGGACGGCCCCGCAAAGGAGGACCAGATCGGCATGGACGACATTGAGGAGGAGGCTTCCGTCAAACCCCTGGACTTCGATGAGAGCCTGTTTTCTTCCCAGACCACGGATCCTGCTGAGCCCTTCGACTCTTTTATGTTTATGGACTCTCTGATCGGAAGCGAGATCACTGACGACCGCATCTCGACCCCTACTCTTCCTGCACGCTACCTCTCACCTGAGCCCGAACCCGAAGTCATGGTATCTGGTCCCGATCTCTCGACCTTCAACAACGGATCCATCAGCCAAAGCTTCTCAACCAAGTTCACCCAGAAAGAAATCGACGTGAACATCGCGGTGCAGTCGATGAACAAGATGGACCTTGGACCCGACACCTACTCAAAGCCCGTGCAGGTTGTCAACCCTTACCGCCGTGTGGTCCCATCGCCTTGCCTCATCTCGGACAACTCCAACCTCCTACCTTGGAACAACGTTATCACCATTGGAGGTGGGGTCCCAATCATTAAGTTCCGAAACCCAACGGCCGCTCAGACCCCCGAGGAACTGGCGATGCGCTACGGGATGCTGTTTCCCGAGGAGACGCCTATGGATGAGGTCGTCGAGCCTCCGATGAACTGGGCACTCAACTTGTAAGTTCTGCCTGCACCGACCTGATGTAACTCTTGAGTTTAGCGATCTTGCGAATGGCCGTGGACAGCAGAACTACGGATACGGCTGGAACAACGATCACTAGGACTTCATGGGCTTCCAGCGATCATCGACTTCAGCACACTCAGAGAACTTTTTACATTTCTAGTCTTATATCATATGTCTAAGATTATATCTTTGCTTGAATCTCATATTTATACTTGTTTATCCCTACTTGACTCCTACAGCGCTTGGTTTCTCATCTCGTGCTCTCAAGATCTCCTCTAGAGAGGTGTGATCTTTTAGGATGTCTCAAAATCTCTCTTGTTTTGTTAAGTTATAGTCCATAGTTACCTACGGTTACACTTACAACCAAACCGGTGTCTCTGCGATATGTGGTACTCGTCTTTTCAGCCATTTTCCCGTATCCTTTTGTAACAACAGTTCCTACCTCTAGCAACATCTCCAGGAACCTCAAATTCACGTCAAGAAGACATGTCGTAACTGTAATGTCTGTTACATGATCTTAAATAGTTAGATTCTGCTCTTATTTAACTTATTAAACTATTGGTCCATTGTTAACGTGTGATTCAGCGATGGTCCTGAAGCAGGCTAAGCTGGGTATCTCGTCAAGGTGAGCCGTTTTTTTGATTTGTGGGAAAGTGGGTTTAGATACCTGCTGGAGAGTTTGAAGCCAGCTTGCTGCTGCTACCCCATGGACACAACGGGAACGCGGTTCTTCCACGCCTCCTCTCCTGAGGGATTCGCCGCCGACGCTGCTGCTCCCCTCACATGACGGGGATCCGACGATTCCAGAGGAGCACGGCGACGTATGTCAGCCGTGTTTGTCAGCCAGGCTACCGTATCCCTAATGCAGTCGCGTCCTACGGAACGTCCCTTGAAGCTTCGGACTTTGTCGTCGTCACCCAGTGAGCCTTCGATGAAGATGCGTCCCAGGACCACGCAGTTCCATCGGCCTACGGCTTCCATTCGCAGACGCTGTCGTGCTCCTCTGGAACCGTTGGTTCCTCGTCATGTGGCCGGCGACGGGGTGGAGATGATGAGCGAGACCATGGTGAGAGTGGCGTACAAAGTTGCGGAATCTGTTCAATTCGTCAAGTCTGGGGATACGGTGGAGGAACAGAACTCGGACGGCCCCGCAAAGAAGGACCAGATCGGCATGTGCGACAATGAGGAGGAGGCTTCCGTCAAACCCCTGGATCTCGCTGAGAGCCTGTTTTCTGCCCAAAACACGGATCCTGATGAACCCTTCGACTCTTTCATGTTCATGGACTCTCTGATCGGAAGCGAGATCACTGACGACCGCATCTCGACCCCTACTCTTCCTGCACGCTACCTCTCACCTGAGCCCGAACCCGACAACGGGTCGGAGAAGAGGAGCGAGACCATAGTAAGAGCGTCGTACAAAGTTGCGGAATTGTCATCCGTCAAGACCTCGGGCCTTCAGACCTTGGATCCTGCTCACACCTTCGACTCTTTTATGTTCATATCCTCTCTGATCTGAAGCGAAATCTCTGAGTTGCCCAAACCCTGGCTCCTTTCAAGACCCTTGTCCCCCCTAACCGTTCGGGTCTTCGAATCCATCATGAACAGACTTGCCTTTGCTCAAGCTTCCCACCGCAAAGCTATTTCATACTCGCCTATCGCTGAACACACACTTCATAAGCTTCGTGACAAGACCCAGGTTTCTTTATCCTCAAAACAGCGAAAAACGCGGTCAAATTTGGTACATTATTCACCTACAAACAGCCAATGGTTGCCCCCAGCGACATGTCGAATATTCCCCTCGTCGACTGACCAAGCTGTTACCGATGCGAAGTCGACGGTGAGGACACCGCCGTCGTACAAAAGCGATTTCGCTCCGAGGGAGATTGTTTAGAGTCAAATTCAAGGGGAAGGGAGGGGGTTAATGAACTCAACTACAAAAAATTAAAGTTAAATTAAATAGTAAAGTTAAATAAATTAAAGTATTAAATATTAAATTAAAAGTGAAACATGATTCAAGCGCTCAAAAAAGGAAAAATTTTTTGCAGATGTAGTACAGTAGTACTAGTGCACCTTCTTTATTACTTTGCTTGTGTACGGATTGGCAAAGTCTTTTCGAGTCTGCAAGTCAGGAATCCAAACGAAACTCCGAAGAAGATGAGCCAAACTGTTGCAGAATCACTGGATGCGGTCGACGACGAGAATGATTTGGTTAGTTAGGTTGGGCGACAGCGAAAGTCCTGGCGTCATGAATCAGTGGCCAACCATCGCCTTCCGCTTGTCACCTACAGTGTCGACGATCCTTATAAAAGCCTGGAAACCGGTTAAGGATAAGACCAAGACCACCTCAGTTGACCGTTTACTTGCTTTTGCATTGTCAATCTGAGGTGGAAACTAAACTGATGTGAAAAAATCAGGTTTTTAGATCAGTTATATAGCATGTCACGCTCTTTAGCATCGCTTTACAGTTTCCCGGTCTGTAATTACGACGTGAATCTTAGCCCAAATTGTCAAATGCATTCTCAAGTCTCAAGAACCCAAACATGTCTTCCACGACTGACAATTCGAGTTTTTTGGCTAGTTTTTCCAACCTTCCCTCCCTCGACTTCCCGACGACTCCCAGCGCGCTGACCCTGCGCACAGATCGTTTCTAAACCAGCGCCGCATTGTTCGCAGTTCTTCCTGCATCGATCGAGCGTTGCGGAATCTCCACTTCTGTTGTGTGTGTGTGTGTGTGTGTTTCCCAGCTCTCTGTCGCTCGAGCTCACAACTCCGACTTGTCAACCCGTTGTAGCTGTATTTCTGTCATTTCCCCGTTGTGCACGTCTTTCACTAAATTTACAAACTTCTCTAAATCGTCTTTTCAGCTCTCTTTGTTGTATTTCACTGTCCTTTCGATCCCGCCGAGACCGACGAGTCTCGAAATCATGTATTTTCCTACTAGGGCCTTCTTGATCAGCTCCTCTGTCTTCTTCACTAACTTTCGGCTTCTTTATGGATTCTCACGTCTTCTTTTCCATCTCCACCTTTATTCTTTTGTCTCTTAATTTTGGCTTTTTGGCCACATTTATTGACTTTGCCTCGCGTGTCTATTCCTTCGATTTCCGGGCGTCATAACTTGTAGACGGAAAATCAGACTGCGCTTGCACGTGTCTCTGCGCCAGTCTCTGCTTTTCAGGATTCTGAGTTGTAGAGTCAGAACTCGACTTTATTGCATTGTATGAGCTCGATCGAATTCGACTTCGTGTGTGTTCCCTAATTTCCGCAACGAAACTCCTCTGTGTTCTCCTCTCTCTCGTCATCACATTTCTTGTCAGCTGTTTTGTGTGCTTCTGCTGCCGCGTTTGGTTTTCCGATGTTTCGTTCTCACAGGTGACTCTAGATATGCTGCTCTCGTGATGACACCCCCAATGCCGGAGGGAACAGAGTCTGCGCCACCGACTTCTAAGTACGACCCCACACGCAGCAGCAGCAGCAGCAGCGTCTCTCCGTCGTCAGTGATACATATACGGGAGAAACAATGGTTAAAATCGCATTTTTCCACACTTTTCTGTAGATTCTAAAATTCCAGCGTATTGTGTACCGAATGTACTCTAGCCACTATGTTGATTCAGCTCTCATCTGAGATCGGTTTCTGTGTCAAAAGCCGATCTGAGATTAACACATGTTGTTCCACGTTGTTTCCTTTTTTTGAAGACGAATTGTAGAAATTTTGAGAGAAAAAATAAGCGAAAAAATGAGGTAAAAAATTGTTGGAAAATGGTAGTTTGTGGAAACGAATAAACTCGGTAGAAGCACATAGATCGGTCTGCGCCCGCATGACAGAAATGGAGATTGAGAGAGAGAGAGAGAGAGAGGAAAGGAACAGATGAGGCCAAAAAGACGAGCGGTTTTTAATGAGATGATCGTTTTACAGATTAGGTTTGGCAGCTCAGGATGGCGGACTCAAGGGACGGCAGTGAGGACGGCAACCATCTCAGTGATCGCGACCTTGACTATGATGAGGACGATGTCCCATCGGATAATGGACGTCATGGATCGTAAGAATCAGGCTTCACATTAATTGCTAATGTAGATTTTGCAGATTTGCCTCAGAAAACGGCCTGAACGACGACGATCTCTACGATGCAGTTTTGGAGCCAACGGCGAACAACGAGAAGCACGACAATGTGTCGGTGGTCTCTTCGGCGCCGCCTACGTCGACTGTTCACAGTTCCAGTCATGTTTCTTCGACGACCAGCTCGCTGAATACTGGGAAACGTTATTGTTGCTATGTGGGGAATATGACGTGGTGGACAACGGATGAGGACATAACGGTGAGTGTGGATTTTGGGGTCTTGTCGTGGTTGGAGCAGGGGTGACTTGGTTCAGGGAGCGTTTGCAACATTGGGATTGACTTGTGGCAAGGAAACGGGAATCAGCAGCGGGGATGACTTAAGGGGCTGGATACGTTGAGGTCCACGGAAGCCTGGCTTGGGAGATTGTCCCAGAGGCACGCTCGCTTCTTCAAATGAGGTTCGCCGCACTTGGGAATTCTCAGTGACTGGGAAACGGGAATAAGCGATGGGGATGACACTGGCTTCAAGAAGAATCGGCTAGATTAGAAGTATACGCTAATCTTAGGTGCCGGACACTTTTAGCCACTCAGAAGCCTGGTTTTGAAGCTTGCTTGGCCATCTCTGATTCCTGCTTTTTAGAACCTGGTCAAAGATCTCGGAATCCACGACCTGATGGACATCAAGTTCTACGAAAACCGCAACAACGGTCAAAGCAAAGGCTACGCTCTGGTCATGTTCGCCAGCGACCAGTCAGTGAAAACCTGCCTTGAAACGTTGCCCACGCGTCTCCTGCACAACCAGCAACTCGTCGTTCTTCCCTACACGAAGGCGTCGTTAGCTAAGTTCGAAGAAGCCACGAAACGCATGGAGCAGAGAAACGAGAAGAAGGAGCAGAAGCCAGAAAAGCAGCCCGGTTTTGTGGGAACGGTTCGGCTAGGCGTTGCAGCTCCTCCAGGAGGCAACATTGGTCAGATGGGTCTGAATCAGATGCGGCCGCAGTTTACGGGACCTGCTGTTCCTCTTATGAGAGCTGGAGCGGTGCCTGGAGTGGCCAGCGTGGGGATGCCCATGGGTCGGACTGTAAACCTGTCTGGACCTCCTCCTCAGGCGATGACGTCAATGAACCGACCTCCTCCAAGTTATGCGCCGCAGCAACAGAGACCTCTGAATCAGCCGCCGCCTAATTTCCCTCCTCCTGGAGCTCACATCAATCCCAACGTTTACCCAGGATTTGGTAAGTTCAGTTTGGCATATTCGTAGTCCTAGACCTTCCCCAGTCCGCATCCAGGCATCAGACCATTCGGTTCGAGTGCCCGGCTGAACTCCCAGATTCCTAAACCCGGCGCACTCCTTGATGTGACCTCATTTTGTCCAGCTTTAGGAGGCATGCCAACGCAACCCACAGATATGTCAGACGCCGAGATCGAAGAAGTCATGGGTCGTAACCGCACCGTCGCTTCCAGCGCTGTCACCCGCGCTGTCCAGGACGCCACCGCTGGAGATATCAGCAGCGCCATCGAGACCCTGATGACCGCTATGAACCTCATCCGAGCTTCCCGCGTCGCTCACGCCGAAAGCTGCAAAGCTCTCGTCAGCTCTCTTCAAGACACTCTCCACGGCCTGGAGACCAAAGCGTACTCTTCCGGCTCCCGGAAACACCGCTCCTCTGGTCGAGATCGCGACCGTGATCGCGACCGCTCGCGTTCTCCCGGAGAGCGAAGCCGAAAACGTCATCGCCGGTCCAGAAGCCGATCTCGCGATCGTTCTCGCGACCGCTACGACGACCGCTACGACCGGTCTTCTCGTTCTCCGCCTCGTTATAGAAGCAGTCGCCACTGAAAACCTCGCCTCAAGATGAACCTAAACTATTCGGTTGAATAATTATTGTACTCGCCCATCGCGTCGTCCTATGTGGAATAAGTCATTTTCGCTAACCCAACGCAGGAATACCAAGCAGTAATTTGTACAGTAACGGTATTATTTGTTTTATGTCTAAATCAATAAATAACTAAATTCACTTCAATCGGTCACGTTCGAGGCTTCAAACTTCCAGAAGCCTAATCACGCCTGTACGCACGTCTCACAGAGCTAGAAACACAACAAGCTATGGTTAACATTTGACGCCACCGCCTGGCGACCAGGATTTGTCCTCGATCGGGTCTGATTGGCCTTGATTGGGGAAATCAGCGTTCTCTGATACTCTGGTTTCAATCCTAGGAGGTCATCAGGTAGTGGTGCAGGCTGAGAGTGGGCACCCTTCCTTTGCTCATAGTCAGAGAGTCGGAACAGGCTGATTTCGGGCAATAGGCCGTTCCTCGGAGACCTGAGAATGACTTGAAGCCCACATTGCCTAAATCATGACTTGCAAGCTAGCTGCATATGAGAGTCTGATGTCTGATAAGAGTCTGATGAGGACGTTTATCACTTGAAGTGTTGTCTTAAGTCATTTCCGAAACTACAGATTTTGAAGGACCAGCAGGGGTATCGGCCAACGTCGCCCCGATGACTTCTGCCTTCTGGTCTCCTTTAGAGCCGCTCTTCTCCTTAAGCTCTTTAGGTTCTTCGGCGTTCTGAAGACCCACCGGCACGTCGTCGTTCTGTTCACGCGGGCTCCCCCTTCTATAGCACCACATACATGTCCTTGCTAGGCGGTACAGAACGTATCCAATGAGACGAACGATCACAAATGGCATTCCATGCTCGTAGGCCACTAAAACAAGCGTCTCAAGACCAGAGCCAATCGATAAAATGATCTAGACAAGTCCTAAGTACTCACATTTGCTGCACCAGTACCCATAAACGACAATCCCGACGACTACCACATTGTAGGCGATCTGCAAGACGCTCATTTATCCCTTTTCTCACGACCCTGACCTACCACTTTCAAGAAACGACGCAGAAGCAAGCTCCTTGGCCACCCGTAAAAGATACAATGCAGAAGACCAAAATGATTAATACAGGTGAGGAAGAAAATGGGCGACAGAACAAAGTCAGTTCTGATGTGGAAACAGGCTTTCCGAACTTCGTAACTTTCACCATTCATGCAGTTCAACCTCAATCCGTTAGGGAGCAACTTAGCAAACTCGATGGTGATGTCAAAGTACAGGACTAGGTCCAAAACCCAGCTTGCCAGAGCTACGAAGAGATCTCGGAGAGCCTGAAATGTGGCCTAATGGTTTGGATTAGTAAAGGATGTTGTCTACCGTAGACCGATCTCTGTTATAAGCTTTCATAAACTGCTTTCTCAGGCCCATTGAGAGAGTAATACAGAAGAGTAGGAGGCAAAAGGTAGGCTGACTTTGCAAGCACAATTCGAGCGGAAGTGGAACGGGGGGATCGATGGATGTTCTGAAGTTCGAAGTGAGCGCAAAAGGGCTTTTTAGACAAAAACCTGTCTCAGTTTTTGGACAGTTTGAAATGCTCATTTATCTTAATTCCACTTCCTTCCACAAATGTTTGTTTAAGAAATTGAGACATGTGACAAAAGTTCAAAATCCGGTTCATCTGGCGAACTAAGCTTGAACAAATACATGGACCATTAAATGGAGCTACATCGGTCACAACGGAACACACTAAACGGGGCCTTCGCCACGTGTTCTAAACGGTTGCCGATCCTATGGCGAAACTATGGCCAACTCTCGGAAATGGTGGATGAGCTTGTCGCCGACATGAGAGGAGCATCAGTGTCGCTGGGTCTCGGAATTACTGGCCTATCTGGACGGCCTGAGAAAGGCCATCCGAGCTTTGGAAATGGTAACCGAGCCTCTGACCGAGTGAAACATGTGAGGACGGCTCGGTGTCGCCTTCCAGGTCGGCCATAAGCGGCCATCGTTCAGTGTAGTCTGGCCACAGCTAACATAGAATCGTGACAATTCAGCGGACAGGTGCAGGCGGTGTCTTCATCATAACTAGAGACACACGATCTCAGCAGCGGCGGTCAAAATTTGAACAGTGGTCAAAATGTAAGGACGGTCGTCGTAATGCAACAGAAATCTGTCCGCGAAGACTTTATTTAAGATCCAAGAATAGATATAAAACAACCAAAACTGAAGTTCACTTCGGTAAATCTTGGATTTCCGGCTAGTGACCCATCACGTTGTGGACGTTTTCCAGTGGCATCTTGGTGTCTTTGATGCCTAAATCATGAAAGTCGATAAACAGACTCGAGCAATGCTGAATTCACCTTTCAAGAAGACCTGATTGCAGCAGTAAACACAAGCTTGAACCCACTGGGATTGACCGCACACGTTGCATCCAGGACATGGGTCGTCCAAGACTACAGGGTTGGCTAGGGAGAAAGCGAGGAGGCAAGCTACCAAGACAAGGCAGAGAAGAACGGCTTTCATCGTGAAGACAAGAATAAGACTATGTTCCTTTTTTAGCAGAAACGTTTCTTATATTTGGGTATTGACATCTAGCACGAGAACATGCAAACGCCATTCCTGATAAGGGCTTTTTCTGACCTTTTTGTATTTTTGCAACACTCGTCTGCAGTTTGCAGAACCGGGATTTCTGTCATGGACAGATTATGCAGGGAGAATCGTGCAAACTAGTGCAGTGAGATCGACGTTTTGGGTCATGCTCAACTGTCTAATGTCCAAAACAGCGTTAGGAACTGAACGGCTTAGTGGACAGCCGACAAATAGGCAAATCGAGTTGGCGATTCTGCCAGTCTATGATTAAATCCGTGGTGAGATATTCTGTGCTTAAAGGTCATAAGTCTAAAGCCGAAACCCCGAGCATGAAGTAAGACCTATTACCAAGCTGACCCAGCATGACCCCACGCTGAGCACATTGAATTCCTATATATGGTTTTGGTTCACATTGCCGAATGAACCCTTTAGCATGATTGGCTGGGTAATCAGCATGATCTTTGATTAGGTCATCATGCAACAGTCACTTTTGCAGCGCTCGTCTGCAGTTTGCAAGACCGTTGTCTGTCATGGGTCGATTGTGCAGGAGGAGGGGAATCTGAGGCAGTAATATCTTCAGAACTGGTGCAAATCAGTGCATCGACATCAATTTTTGAGATCACTGAAGGTAGAGGGAGAAACAGTGTTGACATGGGAGCCTCTGGAAGCAAAAATCCCTGTATTCTGTGTTGAAATGTCTGATGCCGGAAGCAGTTCAAGGTATTGGATGGTCCAATCAATCAACATAGGGTCGATTGACCACTAAGATGACCGAACCATCGAGTTCACCTTTTTCGAAGCAACCTATTTTAGGCAGAACTCGTAAAGGAAACGTTCCATTTGCACAATCCTGATTGCGGAAGTCGCGAGCACGAACTCTTGGGCACTAAACAAAGCCACCACGCGACAGTCGCTGCACGTTGCACGACTGTTATCTGATATGACTCAGAGAGCACGCTAGATAGAGACAATCATGCAAAGTTTCGAAATACGTGCTGCTCTCCAGCTTTGATCGGGTGCGGAAGGCATTGTCACTGTTCGCTCATAAGGTGCAGGCTATGTCAGGTCGGGCTTTGTGGGCCAATTCTAAGAATTCTTGCAAATTCAACTGTTGCCTGGGTTGAAGACTTTCTGTGCTCCAGTGAGGAACGATCCCCAGAGCCCGATGCTTAAATGTGCATGACTGTCTGTCACGATTGCACTGAATATAGAGGACGTATCTTAAGATAGAAGTTTGGATGCCCAAGGCTATCTCACGCAATTATGACAATCCAGCCGTGATAGTATCACATGAAGACATGATGGGTATCGCATGGTCAGGATCTCACGACGTCGAGGACTAGGACTTTTGTGCCTTCGTCGTCGCCCTACTCGGAATCGAAACTGTCGCTGCAAGAATGCCGTTCTGACCTCAACTACCAAAACACTCAAACTCACTGATCAAGAATAGCTGATCACAGCACAGATCACACGCTTGAGTCTTCTGAGTCTTGTCGCAAGCTCCGCATACATCACATTCATTTCTCGGCACATCCTTTCTAGTCACTGGCTTGCTCCACACAGCGCTGGCTTAAATCCTAATTCAGATCCAAGTTCACAGGCATGCTTACCGATCAGAAGACAAAGGACGAGCAAGGGCCGCATGGTGTGGACGAGAACAAATGGCGCAAGCGGGGGAACTGTTTCGGGAGCGCTGATGAATAGTGCGTCTGGGTAGTTTTGCACATGACACAGAGAGCGACAGACGCATTTTTGCCGTGCTTTGTCATTCCAGTGATTCGGTGTGCGCTTTGAGAAAGGACGAAGTCAGATGGGAGCGAGCTTGCAGAGGGTGATTTGGGAAGTGGACTGTGTCACCATACGAGTGAGGTGGATGAGAATGGACAAGGCGAGATTGCCTTACTCTGCTGTAAACTATCACTATTTTGACCGTTTATATGACCGTGCAGGCAACCGAAAAATGCCGAAATGAGAGGACAGTTCAAAAGAGCGCCTAGCACTAAGTCGCTAGCGATTCCCTATATTCAAATGGCAAGACGAAGTTTAAGTTTTTGAAGTCAAGTCAAGCCTGCACCTTGTCAGACACTTTCTAATGCGTGTCAAAGGTAGGCAATAGTAGATTGAGCCTAAGCCCTGCAGCATGTCTTGCCTTACTCACCTATTCACGTTCCATCTCCTATCTGACCCGATAGATTCTGGCCGGGAGTTCTCATGACCCAAAGCGTTAGGGGTGGACTGACCGCTTAACTGAGGGAGCCGCTGGTGACCAGCGGATCAACTTTTGATGCTTCATGCTTTATTTAAGATCGGTTACAAAAGGTGAAAGTCGGATTTAAGAAAACAGCGCTCTTAGAGGGATAAGACGTAGACAGCATGGAAGAAGCGTAGAATCGCTTTAGTCGAATGGGTTTACGACCATTTCCGTCTTTTCCGCCTGCTTCAGGACTTCTAAAAACATAGGAAACAGGCGTTTATTGGTGAGCGATTTAAGCCTACTGATAATAGGCTGTCTCCAGCAGCAGGTGTAGCACGAGGGGTCATGGCTCACGGGACAACGGCAACCCTCGCAGTCGTCAAGGACCGCGTTCTTGTTGTAGACCGAGAGGCTCGCGACCAAGGTAGCTAAACAATGCCCATTAGGTAAGAAATAACCTGTCTTAGACTTGGGGCTCAAGACATAGCTCAAGACATGGTTCAAGACCGCCTCTAGACATACCGGTGAGGAGAAGGAAGATGAGAGCGGCCTTCATGCTGAGCAGGCGAGGTGGAAGTTCAGGAAAAGACGGAAATATTAGAGGCTTGACAAAGTTTTATACTCAACATGAAGCTCTCGGTGCACGTAGTTAAGCGAGATAAGAGCCCAAAAAACTGTTTGTCATGAGTTCATTTTGGTCGCTCAGTCACATAAGGTTCGAAATCCAGCTGACCATCTGTGGGACTGTTTCGATAAGGACTTGTTTGTGACAAGATAAAGGTTTTGGTTTTGGTCGAATGCACGTTTAGGATCAACAATATGTAATGACGAGTCAGGCTTCAAAGACTTCTGACATCAAGCGTTGGATCCATCGGTTTACGTGGGTCCCAATTTGGAGATCAACATCTCGTAAATTTTGAATTTTCGTGGATTTTCAGGGACGATCCAAAATTCTAGTGTTAGAATCCGAGATAAGAACTCAAAAACTGCATGTCAGAGATTCACTTTGGTCGCTCAGTCACATCTGAAGGTTTCGATAAGGGTTTGTTTGTGAGAAGATAAGACTTTGGACTTAGGTGGAATGACAAAAAAGAATAGAAGAGCTCATGACAAAGAGCTGAAAGGAATCAAACACCGAAGTTTCAATTGACTCTCCCAAACCTTAGAAGCGGGCTTTTGATACATGCGGGCTTGAAAAGCTTTCAAGTCGAAACCGAAATTAGCCTTTTTTTCATAAGCGATCCGACGGATTTATACTTAAACATGCTATTCAAAACATTAAGTTCTAAGTAGCAATCATTCTATTTGAGTCCATTCTTCCTGACGATTGACCACAGGGACGAATTCGTTCTGTTCCACGTCGGCACGCGATGTGTCTTTCTTCGAAGGCGACTGTTCCCAAGTGTCGTCTCCCCAGGCGGCCACCAGAGCAAATAGAGCAAAGAGAAGATAAAAGAGTTTCATAGCTTCAATCTGAAATTAAATTTATTAGCCTAAACAGTTGAACAACTATAAAAATGATTCCATGCCCATATTAACGGCTTTTATGCAATTTGATGCCGCCCAAATTAGACATCGGCATGACAAAGAGCCAAATCTGCAAGCGTATTTTTGGCCCAGGCTATTTTAGGCGTTACATGTAGGCTTATTTTAGAAGAAAACAGCTAAATTGCGACTGGAGAATGCAGGCTAATGTTGCCTAAAAGCGACGACATGCGACCGAGGAGAAGGAAATTGAGGTTTTATCAGATTCTTGAGTTCTATGCAATGACTCTTGCCTATCAGCGCAATTAGGCTTCGGACCTAAGTTGGGACGTGTTCAAAGCTTGTGCAGACTTGAGGCTTTGCATCAAGGCGCAGACGACTAAGCCTGCACACCTATTTTCTTCTTATCAGGAGCTCTCGACCATGCTATTTCTAAGTCTTAAAACTTAGGTCGCATTTCGCTAAAGACTACTTTTACAAGTGCTTAACACTGTGCCAAGATTTGTCCTTGTTTCATCCTCCGAGTCCAAAAGCCCAGTTGCGGACATCTCGCCTAGTTATAAATCACCCGAACAAGTGTCCGCCATGTCCCATCTGTCCACATCCGGGCAGTTCCGACATGCCCTGCGGGTCAACGAAGCTCAACAGCGATCGGCCACCACTGCCGCCGCCATCGCTGCCGACGATTGATGCACCGTTTCCGTTGCCGAATCATAAACATTCCGTGCGTAAACGGACCAGATTGAAAGCACATGTGTGTGTGAAGACGACGGGGACGCCGAGCGGGCGTTGATATCTTCTCGAATTTTGCAACTTTTTACGGCACACCCAAGATCCATAAAAATCGCAATGAAATTTTATGCGACCCGTCTGCGTCTAAACTGCCACCTTTGGCCACGATCGAAGAACGGCCGGCTCTTCTTGGGTCTTTGTCATTTGGTGGCTTTTAGGCTTGCTGGGCTTTGGCTGCTAACTCCAAATCCGGGAACCCAAGTTCTTCTCCCCCCTGGCCTGCATCTACTTGCTTGCTGAGCTTGCCAGGCTGACTTTTACGACTAGGTTTCTTGTGGGTGAATACGTTGCTAAGGACTGCTGGTCCAAACCCAGGAGACGAAGTCCTTCTCCCGAACTTGGCCTGCATCTACTTGCTTGCTGAGCTTACTGGGCCGACTTTTACGACTAGGTTTCTTGCAGGTGAATACGTTGCTGAGAGCTGCTAGTTCCAAACCCAGGAACCCAAGTCCTTCTTCCCCCTGGCCTGCATCTACTTGCTTGCTGAGCTGACTTTTACGACTAGGTTTCTTGTTGGTGAATACGTTGCTAAGGACTGCTGGTTCCAAACCCAGGAACCCAAGTCCTTCTCCCAAACTTGGCCTGCATCTACTTGGTTGCTGAGTTTGCCGGGCTGACTTTTACGACTAGGTTCCTTGTAGGTGAATACGATGCTAAGGACTGCTGGTTCCAAACCCTGGAAACCAAGTCCTTCTCCCCCACTTGGCCTGCATCCACTTGCATATATCGTGTCAGTGTCATGCATCGTGTAGGTGCGTAATGGGCGCGCGCGCGCAGGCGAAGCAATTAAATTGATGGGATTGATGGGGCAATCAGTAGTGGTCATTTGCATGACGCGATTTCCCCCCTCTGGCCAACCAAAGGTCTCCCTCCCCGTGTCTATTCCATTACACGACGTCCTACTACTACTTTAGTCTAGATCTGTCCAGCAAGATAAGATTTGCGTCTCGCGCGCTTCTCGTTTAAATCATTTTATCCGCGTGTCCTATCTCGCCTGCACCCGGCTCCCGATCGTCGCCAGCTTGTGGTCGCTCCTCTGTTTTGTTGCAAAAATTGTCGCTGCGAAATTTGACAAACGACCGACGTCGTATTCGGCTCATTGGTTCCCGGCGGGTGTGGGTTACACATACAAACGCTTGCGCGCCACGCCAAACGTTCCCATGAGGCGCTGGGAACCGCTGTCGCCTGTCTGTCTTAAAAACAATTAAACAATTTTGATCCCTCGCGAGTTGCACAAATATGCAAATTCGTGCAAGGGGAAGAATTGAGTGCGTCGTTCTCGAAACGATTCTCGGGCGGCGACCATTTCCGGAGTGATAAATCAAGGGTAGTATCGTTTTGCACGTATTATGTGACAACCGAAATTTATTTCGCAATTCAATTTTGGACATTTTATTTGACGTATCACAGTTGCTCAGGCTGGAATGGAATTGGGCGCTTGGCTTCACATTATAGTAACTCATGAGTGCTCAAGCTGAACCCACTTTTAAGACCTAACGAGGGTTAAAACGTTTTAGACGTCTTCTGGGATTGGCGAGCTTCTACCTTGCCACAGGGAATGGTCCGTGGCTGGAGTGATCAGTAAAATCTGTGGCCAAACTGTGAAAATTCAGGCCGCACGGCTTCAGAGGGTTGAGAGCCTGGTTTAAGGTGGACTCTGGCATCTGAAAAGCTCCGATGGACATTGCCAGTGAGGTCGTTTGTGAACTTTGTCTTTCTGTACAAAGGTTCTTCGGATCTCTGTAGGTTCGCGGACGAGACCTAAACCTCTGCAATTCAGAGGCCGGAAAATCCGAAAGCCCATGACAATTTGAGGTGCGGAAAATTAGTCAACTGACTGTTTCACGGCAAAGTGCCCAGGTGCTATGCCCAGCATACCGGGCCGCGAATTGTCAAGGGTCTCCGATTGCTCGGGCTTCGAATTGTTTCATTACTAAGCGGCCGATTGTCAGAGGCTTCAGCTTCCCTGGGCTTTGAATTGCCCAAGCGAGCTTCGGATTCTTGCGGAGATCCGACTATTCTACCCATTTAGGGCAAAAGAGCAGTCTCGGGCAATTCGAGACTCGTGACAATCCGTGGCCTGGCATGCTGGACATCCCGGATATTTCGCCAAAAGCCATCCCCAGCGAACCTCCCGGCAACGAATCCGGGAATCCTGTCCAGTGTGCAGTGCCTCGGATTGCACCTGGAAACTTCAGACCGCTAGGGCCGTGTATCGTGTCACTAGCAGACCGGCGATTGTCAGAGAGCTTAGGCTTCCCGTTCCTTGGAGTGCTCTCTGACCCTCAAACTGCCCAAGCGGGCCTTCCGGATCCCTATGCTTCATATCATTCGGAAACAAGGCTTCCCAAACCAAGATAGGTGTCCATGTACCTCTCATATCCATATCCCAACTAATCCCTTCAAACCATTAAAATCTGTGATATCTTTACGAGTAAACTGCTTGACTCCGTGAGGGTC
>KN166932.1:14684-30383 GCA_000757745.1 Steinernema scapterisci | reverse complement strand
CTCTCTCTCTCTCTCTCGCGTCCGCCCCGCGCACAAAAAGAGAAATGGCAGAACTGAAAGAAAAGAAGAGTTTAAATTAATGGGTGCGCAGATCAAAAGACAGCGACAAACGGACCGTGCCCGCAATGTATTTTATTGGCGTTGTAAAGGCCTCCTCCTCGCGGCCAGAGGCGCAACGCTCAGCCGGACAGTTCCGGCGCGTCTCTGTCTCTCACATTCGCACTAAAGTCGCTGCAAGCCTTCCAAGATAAGGTCACCAAGACTCAAGGCGGCGCGGGACCGGGACACTTAACCTCGACACTCCGGGGGAACGCACGCCGAAAGGGGAAGGAGTCATAAAGTAGGGAGTTTAGGATCGGCGTGACTTAATTACTGGCTACACCTGAGAACTGTAAATGCCGTCCGACGGTTTGTTGATGGATCGTAAATCCGACTTGGTCCATTTTTGTTTATACTATCTGGCTCCCGAGGTCAAGTCTAACAGGAGAACGTCTATGCCCAAAGTGGTCCATGCCCAAAAGCAGATCCTGTGTCTTAAATGACCAACTTCTCAAACTCGCTGACCTCAAACCTGACATGTTTTGGTCTCAAGCGGTCTGTGACAAAACTGGTTCACATGAAAAAGTGGTCAAATCTATCTTAGACCACTTTTAAGGCTCCCTTGACCCATCCTAACCGGAACACAATGACCGGCCTAGCCTGAGACAAAGGGCTTCGTTCCAGCTGCCTCCATAAACACTGCAAGGCGTTAATTACAGATAGGTCCGGTCTCTATTAATACCGGGGGCTTCATCCTCCGTTCGCAGGTGGCCCAATTTACTGTTGATTGCCCGCTTAACTGGTCCGCGCGCTACCGAAGGTTAACCGTGTCATTAACTTAATGTGGGGTTCCGTTCTAAAGAGGACAAAATGGAAATATGGGTATCTGGACCTAAGCCTCAAACTTGATTAGCTCAGATATCTGAAAGGTCTTTAGTGAAGTCGGTTGCGTCGTTTTGCGACCACCTTACCACGGGTCTCTAGATCCCACCGAAACGTAACCGGAAACGTAAAACCCATTTTTCGGGCACTTAAAGCGTTAATCCAAATGTCTCAAATTGTCTCTCTCAAAAGTCTAAAATTTCGCAACCTCTTGTGTGGCCAAAACCCCTCTTCCGTGCTGCCTTTGTTTCCCATGTCCAACTCTGCCTTAAAAACCCTTTCAACGCATCCATATTGTCCTGCATTCAACGGTGATCTGACACTTTCTTGGCGGTAATTTGTGCGCGAAAAGACCCGCACGCCGCGCAACGTTTAGAGCCCCCATAAGTAGATGTCTCAGAAAAAAGAGCTCTGCCGACAAGACCGACGACGGATGAAGATGGCCTTATCCCCCCGTGCGCGCACACACCGTGCACTCTCGGAGATGTTTATCGGCATAAACCATAATTAAGGCCGTACCGCAGTCTTCGCAGCAGCGGCAGCACACGCAGCAGCGGCACAAGCACCTGATTAAAATCGAGGGTCGCCATCGCCGCTGATCGGCGGCGAGTGGTTCTTTTAGAGACTCTCGCTCGTATTTCCATATCCTGGGCGCAATCTTTTTCTGATCGTTCGGCAACAATCTATGGTCTTTGTCAGAGTCGAGACCAGCTGATTGATGAGCACGCGCGAGTGCTCGTGCTAATCGTGATTAACGGGATAGTTTTTGGGGTCTGGGAAGGGGTGATGTTCGGGTTTTGGGCAGTCTGGAATCTGGATCTATAGGTTTCTTCAGACTCGAATCTCAGAATTCAACTTCTTAAGAACTGTCCTTAATGTGCCTTTTTCAAGTTTTGAGCCGAAGCTCAGAAGACCGTAGTTATAAGCCTCAGATCAACCTCAAAATCCGGTTTTTCAACCCATAGTAGTAGCTCTCTGGTTCAGCCAAAAACCTCAAATTGCCTGGATCGTTCTTCAATCCACATTCCCAAATTCGCACTTCCCACAAGTGCTGATTTGCCCAAAAGCGCAAGTGGTCAGGTGCTAAGACCGAAAACCCACTTGAGAGTTACTTGTTAAGAGGCTCTCGGCTCTTTTTATGTTGACCTAATCCGGTCCTTAAGAAGCCGCGGCTCTAATTTCGGCATTCAAGAGGCCAACCTCATGTGGTCCTGTTAATCTCTTAGCATAAATTTTGACTTTGACTTTTTTGGGTTTTTCGTGTTTTGAAGGATCCCAATTTTAAGCCATTCGTGACCGTGATGAGCCCTGTGATTCCTGTCACCCTTATCCGACGTGACGCAGTCGCGCTGTCGACCGCGTTGAAGGTTTGATTTATTCTCTAGCCCAGGATGCAACATGAATTTTCATAAATATATATCTTTATCTATCAGCTCTCATCGTCGGAGCAAATAAATCAAAACGCCGAAACCCATTCGGATTGGGCAGGCAGAGAGGCAGCAGCAGCAGCGGACTAAGGGGGGACCACGACCGGCGACGGCGGCCGGTCCAGCAGCGCGACCGCGCCCCAACGAACTAGGCGATGGTGTTCTTGCCGGAGCGCGAAGTCGCGCCCGCGCGGGCAACGGTTGCTCCCCACGGGACATCTTGGGACGGGAGACGTTGGGACGACTGTAGCCGGATTGGTCTCAAGGTCTTCGGTGTTCCTTTCGCAGCCGCCGCCGCCGGCGACGTCGTCGGGAAGGCCGTAGTCGCGGTGGCGGCGGCGCCGTTCTAGACTCGCTGGCGACGGACCTCTAGCACCACTGACTATAGCGATTCGCCGATTTCCGTTTTTTGCTTGTCTATAAATGTTGCTAATTAATATTTATGGACCGTTATTATAACACGGTTTTACGATTTTCGCGTTTTTTGAGGGTCGGCAAATGGAGCGTGTTAAGGGGCTCTTAAATTTGTGGATTTTCAGGATTCTGCTTTAGTGACTTAAAACCGTATCTCAAGCGGACAAAAAACCTCTTAAAGTTTAACTTACATGACCTTGGAATCTCCTTCAAAACCTTTGAAAAAGGTCTTACTTTTACTAGAAATCTTTAGCCCCTGTTCACAGCTGCACCCACCCCTCATTGGTCCTCCCGCTCGTATGGTTTGCCCCGTTTTGTTTTTTGAACTTCCGCAGAATTTTCCGCTCCGAAAACGAAGCAGTCGACGGCAAAGAAAGCGTTGATCACCGAGCCGAGCCCCGATTCCCCTTTTTCCGCCACTTCCTCTTCACGCTATTTTATATCCGTGTTTTGTTTATCTCCGCCGAAATTGCTGATTTCGTAATCTCCGATTACCTCTTCGGATGGTTCTCCCGAGTCCAGAGGGTCATAAAATTTGCCAGGGGTACGGTAGAATTATGGGTCTTCTGGGTTAACTTCAGTTTAGGCCAGTAATTAGTGGTCAGGTGAGTCAGGTTAGGAGAGCAGGCGATCCCTTAGCAACAGGGTAGCTGAGAGAACAATCGAAGGCCGCGGGCAATTTCAAAAGTCTTTACAAAACCCATCTGTTTGACTAATGAGTCCAAATAGGTCTTCAGTAAGCCCAGGACTGGTCTGACGCACGCCAGGCCTCCCGCTTATCTCTCTCGTTTACTACTTTGACCACTTTTCCCCGTCACACAACAAACATTGCTCATACGGTGAGTTAACAACCCGCTTCCTCGATCCCGTGCACCCACTAAGCATTTATGCAAATGGGGCCCGTGTTTTGAGGTTGCCGTCGCCAAGGCGTCGGTGTCTTGGTTATGTTTTTGGCGCGGCGCTGTCATCGCGCGATAGTGCGAGTTGCGCTGTTGTCGGCACACACACACAGACACTCAGAACAGTCCGACAGCGGCGGCCCGGGTTCTTCGCGCACGCACAAACGAACGTCTGGGAAAGAGACGAGCCGCTAACAAGATTTACAACTGACCGAAGGGGGATGACCGACCGAGGGGGATTATCTTTACAGTTTGTTTTTGCTTCTTCTCATCATGCTCGAGCCGCTTTCCGCTTCTTTGGATCGGCCGTCTGGCTGCTGCTGCTGCCTCTTACAGTCTGTCAGTCTGTTCTGTTGCCAATTGGGTCTCTGTGGGGACACACGGCTTGGCTCACAGGTCTGGTTCTTACTCCGGGTTTTGAGAAAATGACGTTTTCCAAATTCTCCTCTAGAATCAATCTTAACGGGTCTTAAAATGGCTGTGATCTCTGACCTAAACCGAGGCCTTTCGGTATCTTTGGAAGCCATTAGAAGCTTATGTCCAAAGGCGATTCATTTGCTCCAGATTTCCTCCATTTTCAACCATAAAAGCCTGCACCAAAGATAACGGGACGAGCCTAACCACTTCCCGTGCCCATACTTCCCGCGCTGCAGACTTGCCCTACCACTTCCTGCCTCCATTAGCCTCTTAGCCGCGCCGCATTTACAAATGAATATTCATTCGGGATACTGTTTGTCCACCTTAATTTATGCAGCCAGATTCGTGTCTTCTCTTTTCTTCCTCGTTGTCTTCCTCGTCCATTCATCCGTCTTTTCACTTTCTGTCCACCTTTTCATTGCCACCCAGGCCAATTACAGCCTGCTGGACGAGAAGACTCAGAGATGTCCTTGCCGCGGATGCGCGCACATAGACGCCTGCTGGCTGCAATTACAAAAATCTCTCTTGTTGCATTCTAATTGGATTTGTGAGCGTCTTTTTACCGTCGTCGACGCCCGGGCGGCTCTTTCATGCTCGTGAGGAATGCTGGAATCAAGTTCGAATTCCGCGCACCTTTGCAAAGAGGCAATTCGCCGCCGCCCTCGCCGCAGCCGCTGAATTCTCTTCGCGCCGTCGCCTCTTCCACGACACCATGAATTTATTAGTTTAACCGCACTTCAAACGTTTTAACGAGTGGTCATTTGACCCATTTTTCTCTCGCGTTCTCCGCGTGTGATTTTAGCACTAATTGTTCAATGAGATGAGATGCCGCTAGCGGCGTCTTTACCGAACGGCTGCACTTCAAACCCAGGACTCGCTTCCCGCACTGAGTTTTCCTTGCCCCTCACTGGGTTCCGAGACCGCGACGCGTCCATTATCTGATTGAAGAGTTAAATTGCAATGTTTAGATTGGTTATGTTACTGGATGCCGTCGCTTATCGTCGCCTCAAATCTGACTCGAAACACAAGCAGCACAAGTACTCTCCCCACCCGTCAGATCGATGGACCCAGCCAGACAAGTCGTTTCCGGCGATTGTCCAGAACTTTCCCTGTCTGCCGGCTCTCGGCGGCGGTCCCAAGCGGTCATGATCGCTTTAACAATGTGCGATGTCCACTCGTTCCTCGAGCTTATCGGATCAGAATCGCGTTTGCTGCGGTTGCGCAATCCCGAGGCACTGGCGGCGCTTCCTTTTCTGTCCTATTCTACGGACTCTGCTTGCGTGACCACTATCGGGCAGTTCCCGTCCGGTACTGGTGTTACTTGACACGGTGGCTACAACCTTTTTCGGCGTTGCCGCTTACGTGAAGTACACTCATCTTTTTGTCGTCTTACTACGGGGCGCCGTCGTTCTGGCCCACATATGGTGGTTCCGTTCCTTTCACCGGAGTTCGTTTTTGCAGACTGACACGAGACGGTCTGAGGGGCGGCGCCGTTAGCCACAAGGGGCGGATCTTCTCCGCGTGGTTCTGAATGGCGGCAGGGAGATCCCGCACTCACTCATGCTCCCTCTCCGTGTTTCCCTTTTCGGTAGACACTCCGAATTCCTGCGGCAATTTTTGATCAGATCAGTCGAATTTTTTGTTTGCCTGCTGTTGTACCAGCTGGCCTGCACGGGCGCTAAAAAAATTAATTCTAATTTCATAGGTCACGGATTTGCAGACCGAGGCCTTATTGGCCTTGATGCGGCATCACGACTGTAGCCGCGATGTCTCGCGCTGCAAGCCTGTCAGGGCGGCTCCGCTTTCTAATGGATTTCTAATTAGCCGAGATTAACCGGGAGAAGCAACAGATCGTCATCGACGTGATTTCGTGATGGTCAGTCTCGGTGACACAGTAGTGGTCGTGGTGGCGGCCCTGACGCCGTAGTGCGAATGCGGATGCGCGCGCGAGCGAGGGAGAGAGATCGACTCCCTGTTTGTCCAGGTCGACTCATCGCCACCGTCTCTCTCGCTTGCGAGTTAGGGGTCGCTTACTGTGATTATCGCCGCTAATAGCAAGCTGTTTGTACACAACACTGACCTTTGATATCTTGTTGCGCCGCTCTTTGTATGCTTTCGCTGCGCCCGCTCTCATCGACTTATCTACTGGTGCTAGATTCTTGGTTCTAGCTTTGGGGAGAAGTTATAGGCTTCTTGGAGGGTTCAGGTGGGCTGGGGAGGCTAATCCGCTAATGCTAATTTTGAGGATTCGGTCTATTGTTAGGGGAGGATCCATACTGTGAGGAAATCCGGATATGATGCTTATGGGACTGCTATTCAGGGATGGACTTGAAGTTCCTGGAACATGTCATTTAAGGGGCTAGGGGAGGGGTTTGAAACGTTACTTTAGGTCATGGGAAGCAAGCTGAAGTTCTGAATTGTTATTTAGATTTTTGGACTTGTAGTCCTTGGGATACGTCATCGGAACTTTGAGCCTAGCTGCTGAAAAGCTTGAAAATGGCATTTTCCGGTCTGGTGCCTTGAGTAAGACTGCCAATTATGGCTGAGACTTCAGGCTTCATCCTTAGTTCCGTGCAGTCTTGTCCTGTTTCCCAACTGTCACCTAAGAGATCAGATTCAAATTGCCCTCCTCTTCATGTCCTTCACTTCAAAACAGACTGGCACAAAATTAATGTCCTAAGGACCTCCCAGCGACGTCGGTGATTGTTTCAAAACTAGTGACTTCCTCTCTCTCTCAATCTCCCCCCGTCAGGGGTGTTCCTCGTGATTTGCGAGCATCGAGCCGAAGCCCTGTGCTCCTGATCAAACTGTCACTTTTCGTTTTTGGTACGTTGTTCCGGGCGAGGTGCGGGTGAAAGCGATTTATCATGGCCGCAAGCCGAACCACCTTTAACGTGCGGGTGTTATTTATCGAGGCTTCGACAGGTCGAGCACTGGAAAGTTTCTTTCGCACGCCAATAGATCACCCGAGGCGATGTGTTACGTTGGCAATAGATCAACTCGCCACGACGTGCCACCCATTCGGATATGCTGTTTTGATGAACGATCTTATCAGCGGCAACGACGGCGGTAGCGGTGGCGGCGACGGCGACGGCAACGACGGTGGCGGGCTGGCAGCTAAAGACCGAACTTATGGTTTACGCTGCAACTCTTCTTCAATCTGCCCCTCCGGTGTCCCCTCCGCGCCACTTCGGTCGGTGTGTGGTGCTCCCGCGCTCGTACAGCCTCCTCTCCCGCTCGCACTTCTCGCTTCTTCTTCTCCAGCTTCAATCCGCACTTCTCCCCACGACCACGATGACGAGCACCGATGATCGCGGCCCATTTATCCCTCTCTCTCACCACCACCATTTAATAAAGCGCCACACCGGCCGCATTAAAATGTTGATGAGATTAAATCTATACTGACAGGCCACCGAAACACCGGAGTCGCATCTTCTCGATCTGCTGGCTGCTTCGGAGAGGACCTCCTTAAATTTGATCGCCCGCGAACTTCTCCCTCTTTTTCGTGGCTTTTCTATTGGGACAGACTCCGAGGCGCGCGTAATCTCATCGTTTTCCCAATCTCATCAAGGTTAACGGAGAGACGGAACGGAGTTCTGGGAAGGGGCACCAAGGGACGCGACCGAGGCGGTAAGTATTTTATGCTCTTGTCAGTCGTGCGTTGTTTTTTGCTTGATTTATTACGATATCTCGCGCTCCTTTTTCGAGGTGTCCTTCGTCGTCGTCTGTCCACCACCAAGACCCAATCTGATGATGCCAAAGATGCCGACCGGTCTCGTGCTGCGGTCATCGTCGCCTGCCTGCCTGCCTGTACGCCTGCACTGTTCCATAAATGGACGGTCGGAGATTATGATGCGGGTGTTCGTGGCCGGGTCTTGATCTCAACCCTAAAAGTGGCTAAAAACGGGCGCGAGTTTTCTGCGTAACCTCAGCGTGTCCTAGCCTCAAATTGCCCTTGTCGCACGTTGCCACCAATTGGTCAATTATCACAGTGTTGATCTTTAATTAACTGTGAGGGAAATGGGTTAATTTCCTGGCCGCCGTCGCGATCGAGACCTCATTACCGGCTTCGTTTTCCGCACCTCATCCGTTCTCACTCTCTGCCTGTCCCCCTTTACCCTTGTTCTGGGTGCAGAGACAAAGCGAAATTTGGCGCTTCGTCCCTTGAATCATTTTCCGTTTCCGGATGTGCAGGAATGATTTAATTCAAAGAAGACATTCTAAAGTGCGCGATTCACAACGATTGTGTCCCCGTGATAAATCGCCGCGCGCCTCTTTTGCTAAGGCGGCGGCGTTTTATTCAATTTCCGCCTTAGTTTTATAGGCGTTGCGGTGTTGGGGCTCGGGTGATTCATGGCCCGGTTTGTCGGGAATTCTTCTTCAAATTCACTTCTTTTCATTTGGGACCCTTTTGAGGAGACACACGACGTCGTTTGTCGGCATGCCTCTAGCAAAAGCCACAGGCGCGCGGGCGCGCGAGAGGTTCTTTCCCTCTTGCGCTTTTCTTCGCCTCTCTCTCGCGCTTGCTTGTATGCTGGTGTGGAGCATGCGCGCGCGCGAGCCTAATTTGCATTTTGCCTTTCAGGGTTCCCCTTCTTGCGGCGCGCCCCGACCTTGGTCGTTGTTGTTGACGCGCGCTAAACAATGTCTCTTCTTCATATTCTTGAACCTCTTGATTATAGTTAGCGTCTTTGAAAGCTGTTCGGGAGACCCTTACGAGGGTTATTCATAGCCTACTTTTACCACTTTACCCCTTTTGAAGCTTTTTGGAACTTTCGGTTTCTGATGATCTGGGTTTGTTTTAGCTTAGACCTCCTCCTGCTACTGCTGCTGCTCAGATGATGACTATCTGTTGCCCGAACGCCGTCGCCGCCGCCGGAAAATGCTTCGGTCAGCGCAAACAGATTTACGCTTTTGCTCTTCGGTCGGTTTCTCGACGAGGAGGCGCGAGAGCTCCGCGATGATCGCTTTTGGTCGGAGTGCTGCTATCTTCGCTTCTTCTCCTTCATCTGTTGCCCGATTATGCTTCTGTGACTTATTCACCTGACTAGCAGCTGCAGATAATCGGATTAGCGGAAACTGTATGAAATTAGGAGGAGGAGGCCAGGCACGTGCACGCTAATGCCTACGGACGATTCTCGCGGACGTGTGGCTACTTCTTCAGAGCTTTCCCCTTAATGCTTTTGCTCCTCGATTTGCCGCGTGATAACGATCGCGTATTTATCTATAGGTGTGCAGGAAACAGAAGATGCTTAATCACGTTTTGTAGTCCGCCCGTGTCACGTAATCTCTTTTTTGCGTCCACCTGTGATTTCGCCTCTTTTCGAGCCCCTCCCTCTTTTTGTCGTAGGCTGCGAGAACTTGCATAAAAACGCTTGAGGTTCCAGAGCGTTTTGAGGGTGTGGACCACTTGCCGCGCGGCCGTTGATTTTAATGATCGCAATTGAAACGTAATCTCGTGTCGTCGTTCGCGGTCGGGGTGTCAGTAAACGGTTTACAAACAGTGCTCGTAAATAAACAGTTTCTCGCGGCTCGCCGGTCTCGACTTTTCGTTCGTATCCGCCGGGCTCCTCGTGTGTGCTCCCGGCTCCCGCTCGCCACCTTTCTTGAACTCGTGTTTCAATAATGGCTGCTCCGTTTCAGATGCTCCGGAACTGCATGTCTCCGGCATCACGAATCCGCATCGCGGCCGACGTTCACCGTCAGAGTACAAGCGACGACGACAGTGGGTGTGTTCTTGAAGAGTACGCCTGGATCCCGATGGGTCTGAAGCCTGATATGGTAAGCTGCAAAGTCCGGAATTTCGGGTTTGATACAACTGTTTCCAGATCCACCGATTCTTCGCCTGTCTCCCGGACCACAAAGTACCGTACGTCAACTCGGTGGGCGAAAAGTGGCGAAATCGTCAGCTGGTCAATCAGCTTCCGCCTCAAGATTCCGACGCTCGTTATTGTGCCTCGCTCAACAAGGACGAAATTAACGAGCTGGGAAAGTTTGAAGAAGTCCGCAAGAACGAGTGCCTCGGCCGAGGCGTAATCAAGCAACTACCATATGACGGGAAAACGCGACATTGCCATCAGGTTTGTGCAACTCACATATTTCATTTTTTCGCCGTTCTCGTGCCTCGTGCAGGCGCGATTACGCTCGATATTCCTGTGATCATTAAGCGTGCGCGCCACCCGCGCCAGGATTGCTCATCAGTGCGCGCATATTGCGCGTGCAATCGAATATTTATGCAACAGTGGTTCCATTCAGGAGACTGCATAATTTAGGCCTGCTCGTTTAGACCGTTAGCCAGTGGTCATCCTCATGCTTCGGTGCGGGGAATCAGCCGAGGGGATGACCGGTGAAGTGGTGGGATGTGTTTGTGGCTAGAGTGGCACCGCCGGGTGTCGGATCAAGGTTAATTGTTTGCGTGTACACGCTTCCGAACACTGATCGCGACGGCTGATAACGAGATGGGAAGTGTTCGTTCTTGCCCCGTGGATACACAATCACTGCCAGCTGAGGAGAGATAAGGTGTGATGGGAAACTGTAAATATCGCGGAATCGCTGAGGCATGATGTGCAGAGAATATCGGCGCCTTGGGGGAGCATTGATAAGCTAGGGGTCGTGGGGAGCAATGGGTGATCGTTTTGGACTTGTGTGGACTCTGGAATAGCTGGAATTCCAAAGGGTGTGCCATTGTCATAATTGGGGCCTGACGTCTGAGACTCGGAAATGGGGAAAAGCAGAAGGATCCGAAAAGTGACCGTTTGGTCAGTCCACAGTCTTATTTGTGTTCCCAACGAAAACAGCTCCCCATCCTGTAATTTACATGTTATCTCGCCTTGCCTTGTCCAGCTGAGCGACTCGTCCCAAGTATGAGTGATGGGCAATTATGTAGTTAGACAAACTTGCGTTCGACCCATAATTTGACACCGAACACCCCTCCTCGAAAGAGTATCGAGGTCCCCATCCCGTTCGCCCATCCGCACGGAGCGCCACAATTAGGATAATGTTGCGTCGCCAAATACTTCAAATTGTCCCACCAATCGTTTGCTTAAATAGCCGTTTGGGACGCGCGCTGAGTAGGCACCGACAGACGGCGTGAAACCTAAACCGTACGGTTCAAGTATGCGGCGTCGAGGCTGATGTTAGGTTTCAAGGAGGAAGACGCGCTTCAAGGGTCTTCTTGGGTTCGCTTCCCTTTTCACTTCCTCGCTGACCGTTCTAGAGGTCGCTAGGAGCGCACATGCGTGCAGGCGTGACAGATGTGAACGGTCGAGGAGAGCTGTCAGGATCTGTCAAAAACGTCTGACTGATGGCGATCTTAGCGCACTTACCATCTGCGCCTGCGGCTTGAGAAGAAGCACGAACGTCTCAAACAACAACGGTTTGTGGCTGCTGGGTGCGCGAGCGAAAGCGCGGCGGCGGCCGTAAACTGTCTCACACGCAAAACAACTCAAACATATAACAAGCGCATAATTGAGCTGTCAACGCGATTAGTGGGCGCGTCTTTTAGAGATTTGGGATCCTGAGATGAGGATGGGGGGATGGGTTCAATTACCAATTTACGTGACCGACTTTTTTAGGGGTTTTCTGTAATGTGCCTAAGTGAATAATTGTGACCATTTTTAGTGCCGAGAACTGGTGGCCCCGAACAGCATCGCCGTCTACGCACCCGACCGTTTCGGCGAGAAATTCGTTTGGCACCCGGCCTGCTTTGTCTGCTCTGAGTGCACCGAACTCCTCGTCGACTTGATCTACTTTCGGCACAACGAAAGCATCTTTTGCGGCCGCCATCATGCGGAACAAGCGAAGCCGCGCTGCGCCCGCTGCGACGAGGTTCGTCAGCAATTTCTCAAGTGCCCCTCTTCATAATCGTTCTTTGTTTTTGCAGCTGATCTTCAGTATCGAATGTACGGAAGCCGAAGGCAGAGTCTGGCATATGCATCACTTCATCTGTGACCGGTGTGAGTGCAGGCTAGGGGGTCAGCGGTATATCGTCCGGAATGGCCAGTCGATGTGCATCGGATGCTACTATGATACTTCGAACCTGGTCTGTAATACCTGCAAGCAGCAGATTACGCCTGACACTCCCCATGTCACTCAGGTGAGCCACATTTCCCAGATCTGGACCCTGAAGATCCGTTGTTTAGAACGATGTCCACTGGCACGCAAAGGAGACTTGTTTCTGCTGTTCAGGGTGCAAGAAGAACCTCCTGGGAAAGAAGTATTCCTTCTCTGAATCTCGCCTCTTCTGTGGAATCGGCAGCTGTACTCGAACTCAGAAACTTCGCTGCCGTCCTTCGAATCAGCAACAACTGCCTCCCATGAAGCCATCACCAGCTCGAAGCGCTCGGGACGTGATCAGCCCTCAACCAGTGCAGAACCGTTGCCGCCCTCGACCTCCTCCCAGACATCCTCCTCCGGCTCCTGCTCCCAGCAGCTCTCCAGAGAACATCTACGAGACTGTACTGCCATGCTCGTCATCTCATGAGTCTTTGTGCTACCGTGACGGAAGCGTCCGGCTTAGACACTGTGGATCTGAGAAGAGCTCCGAGTACTGGATCCCGTCTTCCAGTAGCTGTACGAGCGAAAATGGCCTCCATCGAGCCAGGAGTCACCCAAGGAGGCTTCCTCCAAGGGATTTGCAGAAGAAGGCCAGCATGACCGACATCAAGCCTCAGAACTACTATTCTCGAATGCCGCCGTCTCCTGTCACTCTCAAAGGCGACCATTATCGGTGCAGGTAAGCATGTCCTCTCATTTCACTCTCTGATCTTAAATCCTTGCAGCTCCTGTTCGTCCTCATCAGACAGTGAATCCGAAGAACCCTATTTTGGTCCGGCTTTTGCCAACGCACTCCCGAAGATCCAAACGGCTGTACATGTAAGTTGTCCCAGTATAACTCGACAGTTCACTAACTTCCACTTTTCAGAATCCTCGCCAAATGATGGAAAAGAACCGTTGTCACCGCGTTCCCGTCATTGTACAATCCCGATCTGCCAAGAGCAAGAAAGCTTCCAGCAATTGCATAGTCTCCTAGTCGCAAGAACCCCTTCTCCCCGACCCCCGCCACATCCAGCACTTCCTCCACATCCATGATCCCTGCCACACTCACACGCCCGTTTTCATCTTATTTGATGTAGTATAGAATCGCAAAAAAGTTCTAAAATTACAAATAAATTATGTTTTAAAACTCATCTGGAATTAGCCACATGTACAGTAGATTCAGGCCAGAAGATCCAGATCAACAGGAGATCTCATCAGATCCAGAGCAAACATCGCCTGCACAGACGCTCTACGACTCGATCAGCTCTCAGGCGGTCTAGGGTCTTTCAGACGTACTAGCTGGATCCTTCTTTTCTCCCTGTTTTGGCTGAAGGTGCATCTGTGAAATTCCAGTCTCCTGAAACCTCTAACCTCAGGCACAGTAGATCTATGCAAGAAGATCGGGGTCGGTCACCTACAAAAACTGCCGCCTGCACAAATCGGACATGCACTGATCAATTCTCCGGCAGTCCTGAACCGTTCTTGTGTTGCGCTAGACCTAATGTCTCCTCCTGCTGAAAGGACATTTTCGGAATGCATGTTCTCCGGCAGTTGTGACCAATTCACAGCTATAGTAGATTCAGGCCAGAGGATCCAAGTCCGCTAAGTCCTAACAAAAAGCCCTGTATTTACCATCTTTGAGGATGCAGCCACAAACTATTACCTGTACAGATCTTTATTGGCCTAATCAGTTTTCAGGCAGTTCATAACCTGTCATGACTCCTCCTGGTTTGCGTTCTTCCTTCCAGCTCCTCGCGACTGAGCAAATACGGCACACCTAGGCCAGAAGCTCCAAATCAAACCGGAGGCTCTGTTTTTACCGTATTGACAGAAAACATATGAATGTGTCGCCTGCACGAATCTCTTATGATCTGATAAGTTTTCAGGCAGTCCAGAGCCATCCTGGTGTTTTGAGCCAAACCTATTCTTTCCTCTCGCCGACAGGACCCCTTGGTAGTTAGGCCCAATGCACAACTGTAGAGATGACTTCGCTCTCACTCGTCCGCACGGAAATCTGTTTTTACCATTCTTGGGGACATCGCCACAAACCATCACATGCACTAATCTTCCGTGACCTGATCTGTTCTCAGACCGTAGCTTTAAGGAACTCTGCATGGCCTGTGTGTGCTCTCCGTCTCCGGCTGACTGTGCAAATACATCAGACTTGTGCCAAAACCTTCAAGTCATACCCGAATCCCAATATTGCGGCCTATGGCTTTAGTGCTCCATGATCTGATGAGTTTTTAGACATCCAAAGACCTCTTCGGAGTTCTGGAGTGGCCTACACCATCTGACTCTTGCGGACTGTGCATCCTTAGAGTCCCTGTTCTCTGGCACCAAATATTATCAAAGCCATAATTTACTTAAATTTATAGTCTATCTAAGAACGATAAATCAGATAAGAAGAAAGGGCACTTTTGAAGAAGAGGGAGAGAGATAACAACGGCTAGAATGTCAAGAGCGGAATGCACAAGGCCACCAAACAGTGAAGGAGTATATATAACTAGGCTGTTCTCCAGAGAACAGTAAATGAACCACCGAGATAATGAACAAAGTAGAATATAGAGATGTTTAGATATGGTATTTATAAATATGGTACAAAAGACGGTATCACAGATTCTATGCCGAATTGTTTTTTGCGAGTCCCTGATAGTAGTTTGATAACACCTGAAATGAATCAGATTAGAGCTTGAAGGAGAGTGGACTTCGTTACCTTCCAGGCTTTAGGAGCCATGAAGCCTTGTGGGGGTTCTTCACCATTTCTGGCGAATCCTCTCATCTTAGTTCCGCTGATGGAAACAAAGTCCTCAGACCGAGTCTTGTCGATGAAGGCCATGCAGCCGTTCTTCTTGTCATAGGCAGCCACCTTGAAGGGAATGATTTCCACGTCGGGTAGGCCAGGAGCCATGGACAAGACCTGTGAATGAAGAGTTAAAGATGTCATGGACAAGAGAGACATACCTTGGCGCCATGGGTGACTTCATAAAGGGCTTCATTAGGGTTGGCGGGATCCTGAATTCCAGCAGGATCGCGGCCAACAATGTAGGCAGTAACTCCGGCAGCCAGACGCGCCCTAGCGTGCCATTGGACCTCAGTGGGTCCGGCATAGAGCATCGGGCTCGGGAAGATGGCTAGTTCTGTCCAGGAGGGATCCAAAACTCCCTCTTCCAGAACAGCCAAGTGCTGTTGGATTCTGACCGGCAGTGGGACGTCGTCGTCCTTGGTCCATCCTCCCAGAGGATGCAACAGCAGCATGGGGTTCTTGTAGCGTTCCAGGAGACGTTCACGTGTGTGCTTCATGAGCAGAGCGTGGCCATTGTGGATAGGATTGCGCAGCTGGAAGGCAAACACGGCATCGCAGTCGGCGTCCTGGAAGCGCTGGCGGAGTTCGGCTGGAGTCTTACGGTATTTGTCCAAGCCGTCGTTGAAGGTGACGCGTTTCAGAACCTTCAGGTCACCGCCGAGAAGCCAGTTTCCACTTTCGAGGACTTGCTTCACTCCGGGATGACGGTCATCAACGGTGCCGAAGATCCTGGCCACGCGTTCGGTCTTCCTGTGGGCATAGATTTCAGGGTCCGAGAGAA
>AZBW01005809.1:0-18254 GCA_000757745.1 Steinernema scapterisci | reverse complement strand
GCCTTTTTTCTATCTAAAAATAAACGGTTATTGCTTAAGATCCTATCTATGAGTGTCAATTAAATCTGTCTGCCATTAATTGCAAAAGATTGCAGTTTATTTTTTATATCCATGAACGTAAATAATAAACTTTGATTTATTTGTTATTTTTAATGTTTCTCAGTGGGTTAAGGATTTATCCTGATAAAACTGTTCTTATCTTAATAAAAGTGAGTTTTCTCAGGTAATGGAAGGCGACAGCAAACCGATTGTTGCGCCGTAACAGATTAAAAAAACTAGCGTATCATGAAATTATTCTGTATGTTTATACAGTATCATTGCCGTGGAGAGTTCAGATGCGCAAAATTATTCATATTGATATGGACTGCTTTTTTGCTGCCATTGAAATGCGGGATAATCCGTCACTCCGCGATATTCCGGTAGCTGTTGGCGGCAGTGCTGACAGGCGGGGAGTTATCAGTACTGCAAATTATCCCGCCCGCCGTTTTGGTGTTCATAGTGCAATGTCTACCTCAATGGCAATGAAACTATGCCCTCAGTTGAAAGTAATTTCAGGGCGTATGGCCTACTATAAAGAAGTTTCTCAGCATATCCGCCAGATTTTCTCCCGCTATACCGAGTTGATTGAACCTCTGTCTCTGGACGAAGCCTATTTGGATGTCACTAATTGTCAGTATTGCCACGGTTCAGCAACATTGATTGCCAAAGAAATCCGTCAGGTGATTTTTGATGAATTACAGTTAACGGCATCGGCAGGTGTTGCACCGATCAAATTTCTGGCAAAAATTGCTTCTGATCTCAATAAACCTAACGGTCAGTATGTGATCGTCCCTGAACAGGTTGAAGAGTTTGTAAAATCTCTGCCATTACGCAAAATTCCCGGTGTGGGGAAAGTGACTGCCAGCCGTTTGTCAGATATGGGGTTGGAAACTTGTTCAGATGTCCAACAGTATGACAAGTTAGATTTAATAAAAAAGCTGGGCAAATTTGGCCTTGTGCTCTGGCAGCGTTGTCATGGTATTGATGAACGCCTAATCAAAACTGATCGTTTACGTAAATCTGTCGGGGTAGAAAAAACACTGGCAAAGGATATCCATGATTGGTGTGATTGTATCGAGTTGATTGAACAGCTTTACCCCGAACTGGAAAAGCGGTTGGGAAAGGTTAAGCCAGACCTTCGCATTGCCCGTCAGGGTATCAAATTAAAATTTGATGATTTTCAACTGACGACACAGGAGCACGTTCATCCGCTATTGGATAAACAAGATCTGCTGAAAATTGCCAAACAAGCTTGGGAGACACGCAGAGAAGGCAGGGGAGTCCGGTTAGTTGGCCTGCATGTGACACTACAAAGCCCCCAACTGGAACGGCAGCTATTACTGGAGTGGTAATGTGGTTTCTGGCTATGTTTTATGAACAAGTTTTACGAAAAAACGTTACGGAATAGTGAGTGAAGAGCATATGAAAGACATAAGGTATAAAGGATAGTCCCCTGACTTGTGGGCAGGGGACAGTGACATTATTCTTTCACCGGAATCGCTTTCAGAATAGCCGTCAGCAATTGCCAGTATTGTCCGACACTCTTAATGTGAACTCTTTCATCTGGTGAGTGGGCACCGCGAATAGTTGGGCCGATGGAAACCATATCCATATCAGGATATGGCTTTTTGAATAATCCACACTCCAGACCTGCGTGGATTACCATAATGTTTGGTGTGCTGTCGAACAGTTGGTGATAAGTTTCACGCACTAAATGCATAACCGGAGAATCAGCATCCGGCTGCCAGCCCGGATAATTACCACTTGCGCTTGCTTCTGCACCGGAAAGTCCGGTCAGAGAATTCAGCATCCCGACAACATGAGCCTTACCACTCTCAATCAGTGAACGGATAAGACAGATAACCTCGACGCGATCTTCTTCCATATTGACAACACCCACATTCAGGGATGTCTCTACAACGCCTTTTACAACATCACTCATGCGAATAACACCGTTAGGCATGGTGTTCAGCATAGAGATAAAACGGAACTGACAATCTGCCGTTAATGCCTGCGATGAAGTTTTGATTTCCTCCAACAAAAGAGTCAGGTTGGTTTCAGCTACTGCATATTCGTTTTTCAGTATTTCCAGATAATTCTCTTTTAACTGCTGTAGCTTTGGAAGCCGCTCTGTTGGTACGGCAATGATGGTAGAACCTTCACGCGGGATAGCATTCCGCAGAGTACCACCCTGTAAATGGATCAGTTTCAGCTCTAATTCGTCACTATGCGCAGCAAGGAAACGGGCCAGTAATTTATTAGCATTACCCAACCCCAAATGGATATCACCACCGGAATGACCACCTTTTAATCCCTTAAGGGTTAATTGTAATGTCTGGTAGTTTGCTGGCAGGGGTTCGCGGGAAAGTGGCAGCGTTGAAACATAATCGATGCCACCGGCACAACCCATATAGATTTCGCCTTCTTCTTCTGAATCGGTATTAATCAGAATATCCGCCTGCAACCAGCCGGGTTGAAGACCAAATGCACCATCCATACCCGCTTCTTCAGTCATGGTCAGTAAAACTTCCAACGGCCCGTGTTTGACAGATTCATCGGCCAGTACTGCCAGAGCGGAAGCCATACCAATACCATTATCTGCGCCCAGAGTTGTACCTTCTGCGGTTATCCAGTCACCATCAATGTAAGGGCGGATAGGGTCTTTCGTGAAATCGTGCTGTGTATCATTGTTCTTTTGCGGAACCATATCAAGATGAGCCTGAAGTACAACCGTTTTACGGTCTTCCATGCCTTTTGTAGCCGGTTTTCTTATCAGGATATTACCGACTTCATCACGTTCAACATGGAGGTTTTTATCCTCAGCCCATTCAATGATGTAAGAGGCAAGTTCTTCCTCATGATAGGATGGATGTGGAATGGAACAAATCTTAGCAAAAATATCCCATAAAGGTTGGGGGGATAATGTTGATAATTCGGACACGGCGAATCTCCTGTAGCTGCATCTTGATGAAATATTAATGTAATGTTTGACATCCCGGGCTTTTATCGCCTTGAGGTGTCCAGTGTCTAGGTTATACCTGAGAATACCATTTTCTGATTAGTAATGCGCATCCCGGTTCAGGACGTACCTTGTTTTTGCTGGTTTTTGCGGACTCAAATCACTATAATCCCGCGCAACCTTTATTCCGCAACAAACTCTTTTCTGAAAATATTCTGAGTTTCCAGGACCAAATTTTATGAGCGAAAAATATGTCGTAACGTGGGATATGTTGCAAATACATGCCCGTAAACTGGCACAGCGTTTACTTCCTGTAGAGCAGTGGAAAGGCATTATTGCCGTAAGTCGTGGCGGGCTTGTGCCGGGTGCTTTGCTGGCTCGTGAGCTGGGTATCCGCCATGTTGATACAGTCTGTATTTCCAGCTATGACCACAATAATCAGCGCGAGTTAACCGTGCTGAAGAAAGCCGAAGGAGACGGAGAAGGCTTTATCGTTATTGATGATTTGGTTGATACTGGCGGTACTGCTCAGGCAATTCGTGAAATGTATCCGAAAGCGCATTTTGTGACGATTTTTGCTAAACCAGCCGGTCGTCCATTAGTCGATGATTATGTGATTGATATCCCTCAGAATACGTGGATTGAACAGCCGTGGGATATGGGCGTAATGTTCGTGCCACCTATTTGCGATCAGTAATTATTCCCTTCATTTTTCCAGTTATTTTTTTGCTGGTTGCTTGCTTTACATAATGACCCCCCAGTCACATAGTTATCTATGCTTCTGGGGGGTTAATGAGAGGCTTTTGACTCTCACCGGAGGTCAGACTCTGGTTGTGCAAATCCGCTCCCGAAGGATTTGGTTATTCTTTTACTATCGCAATGCAGCTCAAAACTTATTGGATATCTTGTAATAAGCAGTAATAAATTTCTTTTGTCATGACTAAACAGAACCTCTCAGAATCACTGTTTAAACCTCAGGTTAAACAGCAGGAAACGTCTACATTGGTAAAATATGTTTTGCCATCATCAGCTAATGCCGATAGTAAAATGCCTAGTGGCGCATATCAGGAACGTTGGTATCGCATGATTAACTGGCTCGCCTGGATCTGGAGGGGCATCAATCCGCTGGAGATTCAGGAGATTCTCAGCAGGATTGCTGTAACAGACGCTGAGCGCAGTTATGACCACCTGCTGGATACTGTTATTGGTTATCGCAGAGGAAACTGGGTATATGAATGGTCACAGCAGGCCATGCTTTGGCAACAGAAAGCACAACATGTTGAGCAGGCACCTGAAGCCAGTGAGTGTTGGTTAAAAGCCTCGATGTTATACAGTATCGCCGCTTATCCTCACCTGCATGGTGATGAGCTGGCTGATCAGGCAGTTGTTCTGGCGAATAAATCCTATGAAAAAGCGGCACACTTCTCTGACTATCAACTGAAAAAACTGAAATTTCAGGTAGAAGACGGGAAAACGGTTACCGGCTTATTGCATATCCCTCCCGGAGTTCAGGAACCCTGCCCGACTATACTGGTCTGCTCCGGTATTGATAGCCTGCAAAGTGATTACTGGCGACTGTTTCGGGAACATTTCTCACCAAAGGGCTTTGCAATGCTGACAGTAGATATGCCTTCTGTCGGCTATTCTGCCAGATTTACGCTGACACAAGATACCTGCGCTCTTCATCAGCAGGTGTTGCAGCAACTGAATAGCGTGCCGTGGATTGATCACACCAGAGTGGGCGTTTTTGGTTTCCGTTTCGGTGCCAATATTGCCGTTCGTCTTGCCTATCTGGAATCCCAGCTGATTAAGGGAGTGGCAGTGGTTAGTCCGGTTGTTCATGAACTGCTGCATAATGAGAAATTGCAGCAGAAAATTCCGTCAATGTATACCGATATACTTGCCAGCCGTTTGGGGATCTACCATGTTGATGAAGCAGTTCTGCGTTCAGAGCTGAGTTATTATTCATTGAAAAATCAGGGGTTACTGGGGCGTCGCTGCACTGTGCCAATGTTCTCTGTATATTGGAAAGATGATATTTTCAGTCCGGGGGAAGATTCCAAGCTGATCGCCAGATCTTCAATGGATGGTTCATTATTGGCAATTCCTGCGATGCCTGCCTATAGTGGTTTTAATAAGGCATTACATGAAGCAAGTGTATGGTTGAAAGATAAAGTTGACTAAACTGAAATTTAATCATTGATATTTTTTAATCATTTGATACAACTGTGCTTCTGTTTATAAAGGAGACCTTTGTATGACTGTACCCGTAAATTATTCCAGAAATAAGTTGTTAAAGAGTTTTTCTGCATTAGGGCCTTACTTACGCGAGTTAAAGTGCCAAAATAACTATTTCTTCTTTGATTGTCTGGCGGTTTGCGTTAGTGCAAAAGCAGCGCCGGAAAAACGGGAGTTCTGGGGCTGGTGGCTGGAGTTAGAACAACAGGAAAAAGGGTTCGTTTATAACTATCAGATAGGCCTGTTTGATAAACATGGTGAGTGGCTGCCGATGAATATCAAAAAAGATGCAGATTTCAAACAGCTTGAGTCAACATTACAGGCGTTTCATCAACGCCTGTCTGATTCTTTGAATACCCTTCAACTTACACTGACTCCATCCGAAAACACATTCACCCCACAGAATTAACTATATACACCTTGCCTTTCAGGTTGCCTCTTTTTGGGCAGTACTCATTTACCCCAGGGAGCATAGTCATCAGTTATCTGTGCTTCTGGGGATTTATGCCTTTTACATTGGCTGAATGTTGAAATTGATAGGGTATAAATCAACTTTTTTTGAATTTTGTGTTATGCCAGTTGGCATAACGCTTCTCTCCTGCTAAAACTGAGCACTGTTTTTTTGAATGTACTGTGTTTTGAATTTATTGTTTTTTTCAAATTAGATTTTTCAAATTAGCCTTTTCAAATTAATAGTGGCAGAAATATGATGAATGGCCGACAAACATTGGTTGTAAAACTGGGAACAAGTGTACTGACAGGGGGTTCCCGCCGTTTGAATCGTGCTCACATAGTAGAGTTGGTTCGGCAATGTGCGCAGCTACATGAAAAAGGTCACCGTATTATTATTGTGACTTCAGGTGCAATTGCAGCAGGTCGGGAACATCTGGGGTATCCAGAGCTTCCGGCAACCATTGCTTCAAAGCAGTTGCTTGCCGCCGTAGGACAAAGCCGGTTGATTCAGTTATGGGAGCAACTTTTTTCTATCTATGGCATTCATGTCGGGCAGATGTTACTGACTCGTGCTGATCTGGAAGATCGTGAACGTTTTCTGAATGCACGGGATACGCTGCACGCACTGCTTGATAATTACATTATCCCGATTATCAATGAGAATGATGCAGTAGCAACGGCGGAAATTAAAGTCGGCGATAACGATAATCTTTCTGCGCTGGCGGCAATTCTGGGCACTGCGGATAAGTTATTGCTCCTGACTGACATTGAAGGCCTGTATACTGCTGATCCCCGTAATAATCCAGATGCTGAACTGATCCGTGAAGTGCACGATATCAGCGATGAACTCAAAATGATGGCGGGAGACAGTGTTTCAGGTCTCGGAACCGGTGGAATGGCAACAAAACTTCAGGCGGCAGGAATAGCAGGCCGTGCCGGAATTGATGTCATCATCGCAGCCGGTAACAGAGCGAACGTGATTGCTGATGTGATTGAAGAAAAAGCGGTGGGAACGCGTTTTCATGGCCTGACCAGCCCGATGGAAAATCGCAAGCGCTGGATCTTCGGTGCGCCTTCTGCGGGAGAAATCATGGTGGATAGTGGTGCAGAAGCCGCCATTCTCGCAAAAGGCAGTTCTTTACTGCCGAAAGGCATTAAAAGTGTTACAGGCGACTTTTCCCGTGGTGAAGTGGTTCGTATCTGTAATTTATCCGGTAAGAAACTGGCTCATGGCGTATGCCGTTACAATAGTGATGCTTTACGCCTGATTGCAGGCCGTCACTCACAGGAAATCAGCCAGGTATTAGGTTATGAATATGGTGCAGTTGCTGTGCACCGTGATGATATGATCGTAAGTTAAGGATTCCACCATGCTAGAGCAGATGGGAAAAGCAGCTAAGGCAGCATCATGGCAATTGGCTCAGTTAAGTACTGGCCAGAAAAATCAGGCTCTGAGCCACATTGCTGATTTACTAGAAAAAGAAGCAGAAGTGATCCTCACTGCCAATCAGCAGGATATGGAGCAAGCCCGTACGCAGGGCATGAATGATGCTTTACTTGATCGCTTATTACTGACTCCTGACCGTTTACGGATGATTGCTAATGATGTCCGTCAGGTTTGCCGTCTGGCAGATCCTGTTGGTCAGGTGATGGACGGGCAACTGTTGGATAGCGGGCTACAACTGAGTCGCCGCCGTGTCCCTCTTGGAGTGATTGGGGTCATTTATGAAGCTCGCCCTAATGTTACGATTGATGTGGCATCATTGTGCCTTAAAACAGGTAATGCAGTGATATTACGTGGTGGTAAAGAAACCCATCATACCAATCAGGCAATGGTTAAAGTTATCCAGCAGGCGTTGGAGCAGAGTGGTCTGCCTGCGTCAGCGGTACAGGCGATTAATAAACCAGACCGTGAGCTGGTTGCCGAGATGCTGAAAATGGATCGTTATATCGATATGTTGATCCCGCGTGGCGGTGCCGGGTTGCACAAACTTTGCCGTGAACAATCTACTATTCCGGTGATCACCGGAGGAATTGGTGTTTGTCACACGTTTGTGGATGAACATGTGAATTTTGAAAAAGCACTGGAAGTTATCACTAACGCTAAAATCCAGCGCCCAAGTGCGTGTAATGCACTGGAAACGTTGCTGGTACATGAAAAAATAGCCGCTGACTTTTTGCCGGAGCTGAGTGCCAGAATGAAAGCGCAGGGCGTAACATTGCATGCAGGCGTATCAGCAATGGCATTATTACAGGACGGCCCGGCAAAAGTGGTTACAGTGACAGAAGAAGACTATTGTGATGAATGGCTTTCTTTGGATATGAATGTGGAAATTGTCAGTAATATCGATAAGGCGATTGAGCATATACGTCATTATGGTACGGCTCATTCGGATGCTATTCTGACAGAATGTTTACAGCATGCTGACTATTTTGTTCATCGAGTTGACTCTTCCGCTGTATATGTAAATGCAAGCACGCGCTTTACTGATGGTGGTCAGTTTGGTTTAGGGGCTGAAGTTGCTGTCAGTACTCAGAAACTACACTCCAGAGGCCCGATGGGACTGGATGCGCTGACGACTTACAAATGGATTGGATACGGAGATTACCTTTCCCGTAGGTAATGACAAGATTCTATTTTAAGTAATATTTGAATCAGAATAAGTCACACTTAATGTAAAGTGTGGCTTTTCCTGTACAAGAAAATATATTTTTTACATAGGTGTAAATGTTTAGTTACTATACTTTGTATTTAGGTGTGAGCACACTGAACTTCAGGAAGACAACGAAATGAAACAGACTCTATTCATCGTGGGTGCACGAGGTGCAGGGAAGACGACAATAGGTAATGTGTTGGCTGAAGTATTATCGTATCAATTTATTGACACTGATGAAAATGTCCAGGTTTCCTGTGGAATGACAATCGCGGAGCTTGTTGAACAACGTGGCTGGGACTATTTCAGAAAGTTGGAAAGCGAAACCCTGAAAGCTGTGAGTCAGCAAAACAGGGTGATTTCTACGGGGGGAGGAATGATACTGGCGGCAGAAAATCGGCAGTATATGCGGCAAAATGGTGTTGTGATTTATTTGCAGGCACCGGCAGCCGTTTTGGTAGAGCGGCTCTCGCTTAATCCGGAAAATTCACAACGTCCCAGTCTGACTGGAAAATCCATAACGGAAGAAATAACGGGAATATTGGCAGAAAGGGAACCGTTATACCGTGAATGTGCACACCTCATTATAGATGCCACCTTATCGATAGAAAATATTGTTTGTGATATTAAAAGCTATATATTGGGTCAATATAAGCAGATAATTTGATATATTTTTTTATTTTTACACTTATTTATTATAAGACTAATAAATCTAGTATCTCAGACCATTTATACCTCTTATAGTATCATTTTACTTACTCACTTTAATTTTGCTTAATTATATTGAGATATATGGATTGAGATATGGATATACTCTTAAAGGTTCTGAGATTACTTGTACGTGTACTCTTCAGAGTGAAAGTCGAAGGTGACGATAAGCATTTCAAACACCCTAAGTGCATTATTACACCCAATCATATTTCCTTTCTGGACGGACTCCTGATAGGGCTTTTCCTGCCTGTAAAGCCGGTATTTGCTATTTATACTAATATCGCGACAAGGGCTTTCCTCAAATTTATTAAACCATTTGCTGATGTTGTGCCTCTGGACCCTACTAATCCGATGGCAGTCAGGACTTTGGTGAAGGAAATTGACAATGGTCGCCCGATAGTGATTTTCCCTGAAGGCAGGATCATGGTAACGGGCTCTTTGATGAAAGTTTACGATGGTGCAGCATTCATTGCGGCTAAATCTGACGCGAAAATTGTACCTATCCGTATTGATGGTGCAGAACAAAGCATTTTCGGGCGTTTAAGAGGCGTCATGAAGCAGCACTGGTTCCCTAGAATTACCATCCGGATTTTGCCTGCAATGGATTTCCCGATGCCTGATGCACCGGATTCTGCAAGCCGTCGCCGTCTGGCAGGAGAGAGGTTGCATGCTGTCATGATGGATGTAAGGATGCAGACTCGCCCGAAAGAAACACTATTCAGCGCTTATCTCACAGCTCAAAAACGTTTCGGGCGTTTTAAACCCTGTATTGAAGATATTGCACTGAAAGAAGATAGCTATCACGCATTACTGAAAAAAATATTGGGCGTCAGTCGGGTTTTAGAACGATTTACGCAGGAAGGTGAAAAAATCGGGCTTTTACTGCCCAACGCGACTGTTATGGCGGCGACGATATATGGTGCATCGCTGAGAGGGCGGATACCGGCTTTATTGAACTACACGGCAGGGAGCAGTGGTATTAAAAATGCTATACAGGCTGCGACCATCAAAACAATCGTCACTTCCCGCGACTTTCTTGAGAAAGGTAAGTTGACTCATCTGCCAGAACAGGTAACAGAAGCGAATTGGGTCTACCTTGAAGATCTGAAAGATACGATTAAGCGGGAAGATAAACTGTGGGTACTCTGGCATTTGATTTTTCCCGCCAGAGCTATGCTACCTTCACAGAAACCAGAAGATGATGCGCTGATCCTGTTTACTTCCGGGTCTGAAGGGGCACCGAAAGGTGTTGTCCACAGTCATGCCAGTTTATTGGCAAATGTTGAGCAAATTAAAACGATTGCGGATTTTACTCCAAAGGATCGTTTTATGTCTTCTTTGCCCCTGTTTCATGCATTTGGGCTGACAGTCGGATTATTCATCCCGCTGATGACGGGAAGCCGTGTGTTTCTTTACCCGAATCCACTGCATTATCGTGTTGTGCCTGAAGTCATTTATGATCAGAACTGTACTGTTCTATTCGGAACCTCCACTTTTCTGGGTAACTATGCCCGCTTTGCTCATCCTTATGATTTTTCCCGTTTGCGTTATGTCATTGCCGGTGCTGAAAAACTGTCGGAAAGTACCAAAAATGTTTGGCAGGATAAATTTGGTATCCGGATTCTGGAAGGCTATGGTGTGACAGAGTGCGCTCCTGTTATCGCAATCAACGTACCAATGGCAGCTAAGGTAGGTACAGTCGGCAGAATTTTACCGGGTATGGAAGCACGTTTATTACCCGTACCGGGTATTGAAGAAGGCGGTCGTTTGCAAGTCCGCGGGCCAAATATTATGAAAGGCTACCTGCGGGTTGAAGCATCGGATCGTCTGGAGCCTCCTGCGGCAGAAGATGCGGAAGGGAATATCCAGACAGGCTGGTATGACACAGGTGATATCGTTTCTATTGATGAAGACGGCTTCTGTACGATCAAAGGGCGAGTAAAGCGTTTTGCCAAACTGGCAGGTGAAATGGTTTCTCTTGAAGCTGTAGAGCAGATAGCTTTACGTATTTCGCCCGAAGCTCTGCATGCAGCAACAGCAAAAGGTGACAGCAGCAAGGGTGAAGCACTGGTTCTGTTTACAACTGATACCGTTCTAAACAGAAGTGTAATGCTGCTTTCTGCCCGTGAAATTGGGATACCGGAACTGGCAGTTCCGCGTGATATCCGTTATATGAAGCAATTACCCCTGCTGGGCAGTGGCAAACCTGATTTTGTCACATTGAGAAAAATGGCAGAACAGGAGTAAAAAAATGAGTGGCACTGTGGAGGCTCAACCATTATTAAACAGGGGAATGAAGGCTGTTTTACTATCCCAGTTTCTCTCCGCTTTTGCCGACAACGCTTTATTCTTTTCGATACTGGCTCAATTGAAAGCTGAGTCTTATCCGGGATGGAGCCTGCCGGCCCTGCAAATTGTTTTTGTACTGACCTATATTGTATGTGCCCCCTTTGTGGGGCAAATTGCTGATCGCTTCCCGAAAGGCCGAGTTATGCTCTTTTCCAATGGCATAAAATTGCTGGGAGCTATCAGTATCTGCATTGATATGAATCCTTTTCTGGGATATGCCCTTGTGGGGATCGGGGCAGCAGCTTATTCTCCGGCCAAATATGGGATTTTAGGTGAATTGACAGACGGCAAACATCTGGTCAAAGCCAATGGTATGATGGAAGCTTCGACAATTGCAGCTATTCTGATTGGTTCTGTAGTTGGCGGCTTTCTTTCTGATATGAACCTGTTTCTGGCACTAGGAATATGTGCTCTGGTGTATGGTGTGGCAGTCATAGCCAATTTTTACATACCCCGTTTAGCGGCTGCCCGACAGGCAAAAGGTTGGTATCCCAAAGCAATGTTACAGGATTTTATCGCTGTAACCTCATCGCTTTGGAATAATTCGGAAACCCGTTTCTCTTTGGTTGGAACCAGCCTGTTCTGGGGGGCCGGAGTTACCCTCCGCTTTTTGTTGGTTGCGTGGGTACCCATTGTTCTGGGGATTGAAGGCAATACGACACCAACTCTAATGAATGCGGTGGTTGCTATTGGTATTATTGTGGGAGCGGGGTTGGCTGGACGGTTCATTACGCTGAAGACAGTACGTCGTTGTATGCCTGCCGGAATTCTGATTGGTGTTATTGTTATCATGTTTGTCATTCAACATTCAGTATGGCATTCATATCTCATCCTGATTACGATCGGTTTGTGTGGTGGATTTTTCGTTGTGCCATTAAATGCGTTGTTACAGGAGCATGGAAAGCATGAGATGGGAGCTGGTAAGGCCGTAGCGGTACAGAATTTGGGTGAAAACAGCGCAATGTTGATTATGCTGGGGCTATACTTAATTTCCACCATGCTAGAAATATCCGTTATTGCTATTGGTATCGGCTTTGGGGTTCTATTCTCTTTAGCAATCGGAGGATTATGGATTTGGGATCGGCTTCAGAAAAATTAATTTCTTATAGAGTTAAAGGCGTCCTATGGATGAAAAAATCCTGAATCAGCTTAGTATTGAACTAGGGAAAAGGTTACGCCAGAAAAATCTGTCTATCACCTGTGCAGAATCCTGCACAGGTGGATGGATTGCAAAGGTGATCACAGATATTGCGGGAAGCTCTGTCTATTTTAATCGCGGTTTCGTGACTTACAGTAATGATTCAAAATGTGAGATGCTGGGTGTTTCGCAGATATCATTAACTGAGTTTGGGGCAGTCAGTGAACAGGTCGTTAAAGAAATGGCTGTAGGAGCATTAGAAGCTGCTAAAGCTGATTTTGCGGTTTCAGTCAGTGGAATAGCCGGGCCAGATGGCGGTAGCGAAGAAAAACCCGTCGGCACAGTCTGCTTTGGGTTTGCCGTCCGTGATGGCAAAAAGATATATACAAGATCATATCGCCGGCTTTTCACGGGCGACCGTTATTCTGTGCGTCTCCAGTCTGTGATTTTTTCTTTAAAAACACTGTTGGAAGAAATCATAAAAAATTAGCTTGATACTGTATGATTATACAGTATAATTACTTCCGGCATTTTGGTCGCATAAACCACATTGTTGCTCTTATAAAGCATTGCTTTATTAAATTGCTCTACGAACGTGGTCTTATGACATTGTTTTATTGAACTAATTTTATTGAATTAATAGTTTTATTGAACCAATAGTCTTATTAGACATAGCATCATAAACGGTTTTATCAGCAGTGGGGCAGCCCCCTTCACTTCATTGCTTACGAAGGAGTAAACATGGCTAACGATGAAAACAAACAAAAGGCACTAGCAGCGGCACTGGGCCAGATTGAAAAACAATTTGGTAAAGGTTCTATCATGCGTCTGGGCGAAAACCGCTCAATGGATGTTGAAACCATTTCTACTGGCTCACTGTCACTCGATATTGCTTTGGGGGCAGGCGGTTTGCCAATGGGGCGTATTGTTGAGATATACGGACCAGAGTCTTCCGGTAAGACAACGCTGACTCTTCAGGTTATTGCCGCAGCTCAGCGTGAAGGTAGAACATGTGCTTTCATCGATGCTGAACATGCCCTTGATCCGGTTTATGCTAAAAAACTGGGTGTAGATATTGATAACTTACTGTGCTCTCAGCCTGATACGGGTGAACAGGCGCTGGAAATCTGTGATGCTTTGTCACGTTCTGGTGCGGTTGATGTTATTGTTGTTGACTCCGTTGCTGCGCTGACACCAAAAGCAGAAATCGAAGGTGAAATCGGTGATTCACATATGGGTCTGGCGGCACGTATGATGAGTCAGGCGATGCGTAAACTGGCCGGGAACCTGAAAAACTCGAATACACTGCTGATCTTTATCAACCAGATCCGTATGAAAATTGGTGTGATGTTTGGTAATCCGGAAACTACGACCGGCGGTAACGCACTGAAATTTTATGCATCTGTCCGTTTGGACATCCGTCGTACCGGCTCAGTGAAAAACAGTGACGAAGTTGTTGGCAGTGAAACCCGCGTGAAGGTTGTCAAAAACAAAGTTGCAGCACCATTTAAACAGGCTGAATTCCAAATTTTGTATGGCGAAGGTATTAACACTTATGGTGAGCTTATCGACCTGGGTGTCAAACACAAAATGGTGGAAAAAGCAGGTGCATGGTACAGCTATAATGGCGATAAAATTGGTCAGGGTAAAGCAAATGCCACGACTTACCTGAAAGAGCATCCAGAAATTGCATCTGAATTAGATAAAAAACTACGTGAGCTATTACTGAATAACGCTGGTGGATTCAGTAGTGCGGCTGAAGATTATGTCACTGATTATGAAGACAAAGCAGAAGAAGTAAATAACGAAGAGTTCTGATAGCTTTTTCTTCTGTTGCCATAGTTTTGTTGTCATAGATAGTCTGAAAAAACCACATTCTGAAAGGGTGTGGTTTTTTCTTTTATGGAAATAATAAATACCGATGTAGTAAGTGCATCGGAACTGGTCTGACAAACAGACTTTCAGAAAATGCTCAGACGAATTACAATGCTGAAAAGCGAGTGGATTTATATGGGATTTTACTTCTTATGGAAGACACTCTATCTTAACCCTGTTCGTGAGTTGAGATGGTAATAAAACTTATCACTTCAACCATCTATGATTCTGTTTTTCAGCTTGATTTCGGGACAATTATGAGCAAAAGCACCGCTGAGATCCGTCAAGCGTTTCTTGACTTTTTTCAAACTAAAGGGCACCAGATAGTACCAAGTAGTTCATTGGTGCCAACGAATGATCCAACATTGTTGTTCACCAACGCAGGAATGAACCAGTTCAAAGATGTTTTCCTTGGATTGGATAAAAGGCCTTATACCCGAGCAACAACGGCTCAGCGCTGTGTTCGTGCTGGTGGTAAGCATAACGATTTAGAAAATGTTGGTTACACAGCCCGCCATCATACTTTCTTTGAAATGTTGGGTAATTTCAGTTTTGGTGATTACTTTAAACAGGATGCAATTAACTATGCGTGGGAATTGCTGACTGGTGCTGAGTGGTTCAACCTGCCAAAAGAAAAGCTGTGGGTAACTGTCTATGAGACAGATGATGAAGCCTACGATATCTGGAGCAAAGAAGTCGGCGTTCCTACCGAAAGAATTATTCGCATTGGTGATAATAAAGGCGCTCCTTACGCGTCAGATAATTTCTGGCAAATGGGTGATACAGGTCCTTGTGGCCCTTGTACTGAAATTTTCTATGACCACGGCGAACATATTTGGGGTGGTCCTCCGGGGAGTCCGGAAGAAGACGGTGACAGATATATTGAAATCTGGAATATCGTTTTCATGCAGTTTAACCGTCATTCAGATGGCACAATGGAGCCATTGCCAAAACCTTCTGTTGATACCGGAATGGGATTAGAACGTCTGGCAGCCGTACTGCAACATGTAAACTCCAACTATGAAATCGATGCATTCCGTGACCTGATTGCTTCAGTAGCAGAAGTTACAGGAGCTACTGACCTCACTAACAAATCTCTGCGTGTTATTGCTGACCATATTCGCTCATGTTCATTCTTAATTTGTGATGGTGTTATTCCATCGAATGAGAACCGCGGTTATGTGCTTCGCCGTATCATTCGCCGTGCCATCCGTCATGGAAATATGCTGGGCGCTAAAGAAACATTCTTCTATAAGCTGGTTGCTCCGTTGATCAAAATCATGGGAACCGCAGGTGAAGAACTTCAGCGTCAGCAAACGTTGGTTGAGCAGGTCTTGAAAACAGAAGAAGAGCAGTTTGCCCGAACTCTGGAACGTGGCCTGCAATTACTGGATGAAGAGCTGGCAAAACTATCCGGCAATACTTTAGATGGCGAAACAGCCTTCCGTCTTTATGATACCTATGGCTTTCCTCTGGATCTGACTGCCGACGTTTGTCGTGAGCGTGATATCAAGGTTGATGAAAAAGGTTTTGAGGCAGCTATGGAGAATCAGCGCCGCCGTGCTCGCGAATCCAGCGGTTTTGGCACTGATTATAATGACGTAATTAAAGTTGATGGTCAGAGCGATTTCTCTGGTTATGAGCATAATTCTCAGGAAGCCACAGTAACCGCTATTTTCCGTAACGGAGAAGTGACAGAGCATCTAAATGTAGGTGAAGAAGCGATCATCATTCTTGATAAAACCGCTTTTTATGCTGAATCCGGTGGTCAGGTAGGTGATACCGGTAAATTGTCCGGCACGGAAGGTGTATTTGAAGTTACAGATACACAAAAATACGGTCAGGCAATTGGTCATATTGGTAAATTGGTAAGTGGCAGTCTAAGCGTTAATACTGCAGTTAATGCTGAAGTTGATGTGGTACGCAGAAATAGCATTCGTCTGAATCACTCAGCAACTCACTTGCTACATTCAGCATTGCGTCAAATTCTTGGAGAACATGTTTCTCAGAAAGGTTCTCTGGTAAATGACAAGTATTTGCGCTTCGACTTCTCCCATTTTGAGGCGATGAAGCCAGAACAAATCCGTCTGGTAGAAAACCGGGTGAATGAAGAAGTTCGTAAGAATTCACCAATTATTACAGATGTAATGGATTTGGAAGAGGCAAAAACCAAGGGTGCTATGGCACTATTTGGTGAAAAGTATGATGAGAAAGTGCGCGTATTGAGCATGGGGGATTTTTCCACTGAGTTGTGCGGTGGGACTCATGCAAGCCGTACCGGCGATATCGGATTATTCCGTATTACCAGTGAATCAGGTACGGCTGCGGGTATTCGTCGTATCGAAGCCGTAACAGGTCAAACCGCACTTAATTCTATTTATCAGCAGACTGATTTATTGCAAGATATAGCTTACTTGGTGAAGGGTGATATCAACAGCCTGAATGAGAAAGTTAAAACGACGCTGGATAGAACGAAGCAGCTGGAAAAAGAACTGCAACAGCTGAAATCGCAGCAGGCAGCTCAGGAAAGCTCTTCTTTGGCTAATCAGGCAAAAGATATTCAGGGTGTTCGCCTGCTGGTAACCCAGTTGGGTGATGTAGAACCAAAAATGCTCAGAACAATGGTGGATGATCTGAAAAATCAATTAGGATCAGCAATTATTGTGCTTTCTACTGTGACTGGTGATAAAGTCACCCTAATTGTTGGTATAACGAAGGATTTGACTGCTAGAATAAAAGCGGGCGATTTAATCTCTTTCGTTGCCCAACAAGTTGGAGGTAAAGGAGGAGGTCGTCCTGATCTGGCTCAGGCTGGCGGGACGGACGTATCAGCTCTTCCTTCCGCATTGGACAGTGTAGAAGAGTGGGTCACATTGCGGTTGTAGTTGGTATTACAGTGATAGTAGTGGCACCATGAATCAATCTTTTTATGGTGCCAAATGTTTTTCGTTGTGAAATTGTTGAAATGTTGTGCACATACTTATATTTTAGCTATCCTATAGATACAAGTGATGTGTTCAAAACTGCTTATACTTTAAGTAGATACCATAGCTTTACGTTTTCACGGTGTTTGATGGATAATAGCGGGGAAACCTAGAGACCCGACTCTTTTAAATTTTCAAGGAGCAAAGAATGCTTATTCTGACTCGTCGAGTTGGTGAAACGCTCATGATAGGCGATGAGGTAACAGTTACAGTACTGGGAGTTAAAGGCAACCAAGTTCGCATTGGTGTAAATGCGCCCAAGGAAGTTTCTGTTCACCGTGAAGAGATTTATCAACGGATTCAGGCAGAGAAGTCTCAGCCTACAACTTTTTAATTCAGGAATGGCGTCCATGCTTTTTTAAAACTTGGGCGCTACTCTATCCCTTCTTTATGAATCAAGCCGATTTATCTCTCTTTGTTACCTTAATTCTATTCTCTCACGTCTTTTTATTTTCTATCTGTTGAAAAGACATCATTCATGATGCCATAGCGATGAATAATTTTTTCTACAAATCTTCATCTCTATTCGGTAATTTTGCTGCTGGCAAAACAGCCTTTTAGACGTTAAACCACTCACTTTGAGCGCAAAGTATTCAAACGGAAAAAAGTTGCGAAAAATTGTTTGACTTATCAGGCTGGGAAAGTAATATGTGCGCCATCGCAGCGACGAAGAGCTTTAAGAGAAAAGCTTCTGAGTAAATCAAATCTCAGAGGTGAAGCTTAAAAGAGTTCAAGTCGAAAGTTTTAAAGCGTATGGTGAGGTGGCCGAGAGGCTGAAGGCGCTCCCCTGCTAAGGGAGTATGTGGTTAAGAGCTGCATCGAGGGTTCGAATCCCTCCCTCACCGCCATTTTAA
>KN166928.1:4117-14560 GCA_000757745.1 Steinernema scapterisci | reverse complement strand
TCAATACTGGAGGCTTATCGCCGTCAGACGGTTGTGGCTTTTGTCTTGGGGGATTAGTTTTTGATCGCTCACACAGAAAAGGGTCGATAAGAGGGTGAAAAAGTTGGAAAGTGGAGAGTGGAGCTCATTATGGAGAGATAGCTGGCATCGTGTGCTATTCTCAGATGCACTTTCGGGATCAAAACAAGCCAAAAATACACTGAGTTACACGATTCTGAGGTTAGCCGACATGGCAGTTTACGCTATCTCCGCTCCAGGTCTGAGTAATAGAGCCCTCAGGCTAAGCCTGAATGTGCTTCTGAGACTAGTTGCCCCCATGTCGGCACCAGGCCTGAGCAGTAGAACCCCCAGAGTGAGCCAAAGTGATCTTGCAAATGCCGCTTCCAGCGTATACCCGATGTAGAAGAGTGTCGCCCAAGCCTGAAACTGTCTCCCAAGCCTACATGCCCCGTCAGCAGGCGCCTTCCGCGCGGATCCACGTTGTAAATCGCAGACCCAGATCCGAATCTTGCAGTTGAGAACCCAAAAGCCAAAATCTGCAAATCAGCCAGTTTCCCTAAATATCACATAACTCAACCTTCGACGCTAATTGCACCCATCACATCAACAAGCAAAATCTTGATCTCCGTTCTGCACTTTTGCGTGTAGCTCTGCACTTTGGACGGTCAACTCAGCATTCAGATGTGGCATGTGACATGATGCAACTGTAAATGCCGTTTCCAGATACAATTCTGAGATTAGTTGCCCTGTCGGCCACAGGCCTAAGCAGTAGAGCTCCAGACTGAGCCTAAGAGTGCTTGTAATTGCCGCTTTCAGCCTATGCCCGCTGTAGAAGAGGGTCACCCAAGCGCTTTCAAATGCCGCTTCCAGGGTATACCGGCTGGAACTGCTCCCCAAGCCTACATACCCCGTCAGCAGGCGCCTTCCGCGCGGATCCACGTTGAAGAAGTCAGACCCAGATCTGAATCTTGCAGTTTAGTACTCAAGAGCCAAAATCTGCAAATCTCCTCAACATCACATGACTTGACCTTCGACGCTAATTGCACTCATCACGTCAACAAGCAAAATTTTGATCTCCGTTTTGCACTTTTGGGTGATGCACTGCACTTTGGACGGACAAATCAGCATCTCAATTTGGCATGTGACATGATGCAATTCGGCTCTAACAGATCTTGAATGTTGACGATCCAAGATCTTAACTACAGCTCAGAATTTTAAAGATCAGTTTTAGCCTATCTGACGGCTGTATCCCGGCTCCAGGTCACTGACCCATACCTGTACTTTAAGGAACCAGCTCTTATCACCCAAATCCAGACCAAAAAACTTCCTGAACGGGAACAAACAGACTGATAATGGACCACTTTTTGCATCCCTTTGCTTAGAGGATTACTGTTTGAGCTGACTCGCCCCAAAAAATGTCCTAACGCACAAATTACTGACCTTAAGTTTTTGGTTTTCTGATCCGCTTCAGCCAAGATAACGACCCCTTCATGTTGCCCTTATCACGGGCCATGTGACCAGATACCGGACTTAGGTCGACTTCTCAGGTCGGATTACGTCAGACGACGTCTGAGTCTTTGGTACTTAAGCACATCGGCACAAGAAGGTGGCACAGACTCACCAGAAAATGAGGTCTTCGATGGTCTCCTTGGCTTTCCTAGGTCTTGTGGCAGTTGCCTGGGCTTCGCCCTTGTCGTCTGCTCCTCATGGGACGGATGAAGCCGAGTTTCAGAAGATGGTGGAGGCGATCCAGCCGTCTAAGATGGTAAGTTAAAGCTTTTAGATTCATAGCTTACGGCTGCTGTAGGTCATCAATGGGCGCCGAGCCCAAGAAGGACAGTTTCCATTCCAAGTCCTGACCTTCATCGCGAAGCCCAGCGGTCACAGTATGTGTGGCGGTTCTGTGATTTCCAGCCGTCACGTCCTAACAGCTGCCCACTGTGTCGAGAACTTTAATGCCTCGCTTGGGAGCAAAGCTCTATTCGGCGTCATTGATGCCAACACGGCCTGGAACGACCCTAAGGTCCAGGTCATCAAGATCGCTTCGGCTAAGGTCCACCCTAAGTATGACCCCAAGCAGGAGCACAATGACATCGCCGTTCTTGAGGTAATCCAGATGCCTGAATCTAGGTCCTAAAGTCTAAGTTCAGCTCTCTGAGGAGATCCGCTTCAACGAAAACGTGAAACCAATCCGTCTGATCAAGAACGATAAAATCCTGGACACGAAGCCTACGGTCACCTTGGCTGGTTGGGGCACTCATGAATGTAAGTCTGGCCTCAAATGACCCTTTTGAGCCTGGTTTTAGTCGACGGAGACCGGGAGCTCTCCAGCCGCTACCTCCTCTTTGCTGACTACCCCATCACTAACCATACCTATTGCGAGTAAGCGTTCCTATCCTATTCAGAAACCTCAAAACTCGTCTTTAGAATGGCCCTTGACCGCTTGTTCGGAGGGCGCGTCACGATCACAGACGACGAAATCTGCGCTGGAGCTAATGGACTCGGATCTGGAGGCGTAGGTCAACGTTGAAGAGTCAAGTTCTAGATGGCCATTTTCAGGGAGACAGCGGAGGACCTTTGAGCCTTAAAATCAACGGCGTGTGGACCCAGCTTGGTGTTACTTCCTTTGGCGCTACGTCTCCTCAGTATCAGCTTCTCCAAGGCTACTGGCCCGGAGTTTATACTAGGGTTTCCCGGTATTGTGGTTTCATTCGGCGGAAGACTGCGGGGATGGCCAAGTGTCAGTAGGGTGGATTTGGATGAGGTGGATAGGTGTGGCGTAGATATGTACAGGACTTGAAATAAAGGTTGATGGAGTCAGTCAGGAGTCAAAAGACCTTAGTTTGGGTCAGCGTCCGCTTAGGTTCGGCCACTTCGTTTCCTAAGACGGCCACGGACTCGGCAAGCCTTTCCTCGGCCGGTCCCGCCCAGAATTTCAAGCCTCGGTCACCGTTTCTTTGGTCGGCCACAGCCGCCTTGGGCTCGTCAGGTCACCGCTTTCCAGGCGGGCCACGGCTCAGACGTGGCTACCGTTTCCTAAGTCGGCTTAACCGCTACGCTCTAGCCTGGTCACGGTCATGACCATGTTTCCCAAGTTGCCACAGGCTTGGCCACCAAGTCCTTGGCCGGCTACAAGCTCGAACACCGCTTTCGACACCAGGGCAGCGTTTAGAGCGCTCCTTGGAGGGACAACTGCTGTATCTCGCGGTCTTTGTCCTTAAGAACACATGGGTTTAACCACCAAAGATTCATTAAACTCTGGCCACATAACTTAGACACACTTGAACTCATTGTTGGTCTTCTCCTCAATGAAGTCGCAGTACTTGGCCACACGTGTGAACACAGCTATAACGTATCTTTAGACCTCTCTTTGCTGAAATGCCTACCTGGATACCACCACTGATCAGACATCTGCTCCTCATCGCCAAAGACAAACGATCCAAGACCGACCTGGAACCACTGATTATCTTCGAACACCTGAAGAGGTCCGCCGCTGTCGCCCTAAACAGTGTCACTTATGATTCGAGATCCCAGAAAGGTAGGTTCCTCACAGGCCCGACTCCTCTTCCCCTATTGCCAGAACAGATCTGCTTGTCCGAGAGGATGATCTCCCCATGGCTGATGCTCTCCCAGGTGGATCTACAGTAGTCCATCTCTGTCATGGTCACATTGGCGTAGAAGAGGTACTGGCTGGAGACTCGGACGTTGTTGACTGGAAGCTCCAGAACTTACACGACCTCATTTGCCTAAATCTTACCGTCTGTAGCCCCAAACCCGGAAACCGTGCCTTGGTGAAGTCCGATGATGTGAGTGTCGTCCTTCGTAATGGTCACTGGCTTCACATTGGCTGTGAACGTGGCGTTTCCAAGTAGCTAAAACCTGAATTTCAGCCCTCAAGAGTAGTCTCCTACCGTGATAACAGCGATGTCGTTCCTAAACGGCCCTCCAGGAACATAATCCGGGTGTTTCACAGACGACGAAATCGCCAGGACTTGAACATTAGGATCTATGTCGGCTACCTTCTTGTCCAGAACAGCGAGCATAACCACAGATCCGGGTCCTATCCAACTCGTACAGTGAGCAGCGGTGAGGACATGACGTGGAGTTAGGAGAGTTCCTTCACAAGTGAAGGTTCTCAGGTCCCCAAGGACCTTCATTTGGAGCAGGACTTGCCATGGGAACTGACCTAGCGTTGCTCGGTCTCCTCCGAAGATCTAAAACAAGCATGAAACTGGCTTCTGGAAGCTAAGGTTTACCAGTTCCGAAGTCTTAGGATTAGGATAAGATGCCACAGATTGGGTAAACAGGACAAGAATAAGGGCCTTTCGCCACATGATGGCAAGCAACCAAAGACTGCTGAGTTGTTAACCGTCATTTTAGGGTTATGTGGGGTTACACGTGACAGCGTAACGCACTTAATGGTGTATTCGGGTTCTTATCAGTGAACTTTATGTCAATGTTTACCTGTTTGAGGGTGTGTATTTTGAGCTCTCTGATCTAAGATCATAACACGGACAAAGATCCCAAAGGTCTGAGACCGTTTCTATCAATTTTGGCTTAGATTGAAATGTCTGCTTCCAAGGTAAAATATTGATTTCTGCGCCACGTCAATACCACAACCACTATTGTTCGATTTGGTGATAAGACCAGGACACACTTGAGACGGGTGCACCTGTGCACCTGACGATCTCAGATCACCCCACCCTCCAGTCGATAGCTGAGGCCAACTTCACATCTAGTGAAGACCCCAGCGTTTATATAAGTCCTGCTGGCCCTAAGCGTGGCTGGCTTTTGAGCCCAACCCGAAGACGTCAAAAGCTGTAAGTTGGTCCTTAAAAGAAGGTTGAGTTAACGCCTGATTTAGATCTTCGGAGGCGACCAAGCAACCTTAGGCCAATTCGATTTAAACAAACTTGGTATCTGCTCTTAGCGGCGACGTCTTTCAACTTTTGATGCCTAAAAAGTTGGAATTCCGTTCCAGTTAGGAAATGAAAGCACACAAAGATGATGGATGACTCTGAATCGAACAACAGCACTATGTGGCATCATGCCACAAAGCCGCCTGAAAACACCAAACATGAATCACAATGTGCTTTGACTCTTTTCACAATACCTCCCACCTCTGACCAGTTTTACTATAAAGAGCCGTTTCGCGAAAGGAAGGCAAATCATCCACCATGAAGCTCATCGGCATCTCCTCTCTTTTCCTCGTCCTTCTGGTGTCTTCTGCGTTCGCCGCTCCCGGCGCCTCTCGTACTGACTCGGAACTCCGGCAACACACAACTGCGGATGGAACTACCGCTTCGCTGAACGAACTGACCGGTTAGTAAAAGTCGGGCAGCCAGTGACAATGTTGATTTAGATATTTCTGGCTTGTTCCCGAACAATATCTTTGATGGCTTGCCAGCTCAGCGGTTCAAGAGAGAAAAGGGCCTGTGGGAGTTGCTCCTAGAACGTCTTTCGGACTAATCCATGCGGCTCGCAGACTCCTCGCAGACTGACTCAATGGCATGACTCTTCGTTTCTATGACACAATCAAATAAATTGTATTAAACAAATATAAACACTAAAGATGGCTTTTTACAGTAACAGATTTACTGCACAGTAATCATGAGTTAAACCTTGTGTTCTGACTCGAATCAGAAACGTTCAAATAACTTGTCAATCCTGATTTCCGTCACGCGAAAAAGGCTTTTAAATCCTTTCTGAGGTGTCCAGCTAATCAAACGACTGCATAATGTTCACCAATCAACATCGGTTTTGCAAAGACACCGCGTCTTTTGAAAGACACCGCGTCTGTTCACCGACTACAGTGGCGCAGTGGAGTTCCATCATGTTTCGTATCGAACATTCACGCTTCAAGCTGTCCAGAAATCAATGGAATACTGGCTGGTCCACGGTCCACGTTTGATTTGTCCCCCACAGTTTCTTTCTGGCAGATCCGACCATTTCTGCTAACAAGAAGTCGGTTTGGCTTGTTTGGAAGCACGATCGGTTGGTTCACTTTAGACCGCCCTTTCAAGACACCGCAATACAGAACCCGAGTAAGCCTCTGGCCAGTTTGGATCAATGGGATCAATGGAGGTCCTGAGGCTCTCTGCGGAACGATCTTGACAGGGATAGGATTGGTTCACGGCCTACAGGAAAGGTTGGCGCATAAAGAAGACACCGTCAGCCCAGTTACAATTAGCTCGCTTCCGTCTGGCGGAGTCTAAAGCGGCGTTCGCGCTGTCGGTGTGTCCGCCGCAAATGATTAATTCCAGACTGCGCCGGACGCTTTTTAAACGCCACTCTTTAAACGGCGGCAGTGGCCGAAGCGACGGTCGTCCTGGATATCCGTGCCTAAGTTAGCGGCGCTGCTCGGCTTCGGCTTTTTACGTTTACGCGCTTCACGATACGCTTCCGCTGCTTATTTGTCTCAAATGATTCATTTGATTTGAAATGATTCAGCTATTCAATTGCTTTTACGTCTGCACGACAGTCTGATTTGCTGTCTCGATTGCCCATCAACCCATGTGTCTGGCTGTCTGGGTTTTCTTGGAATGTCACTTTGCAGACACAGACAGGAAATGTCTCGTTTCCCTTCAGCCTTCCGTCATTTTCACTCCAGCGCTTCGCTCTGACCGGTCGCCCGGATTCTCGAAGCTCCGCGTGGGACGATGTCCTATCGTCGCCGCGGTCGCGTCAAGATGGGTGCGCCCGGACTACTTTTACCAAAATGAATCGCGATTTTTTGAATTTTGTCGTTGCGCAATTTATGGGGATCGCGGGATCATGTTCACCACTCTGACCACCATCGGCGCTGGCACCGATTCGACGTGAAATTGGGGATTTTACGCGCGATTCCATGCTGTTCCGACTAGGAAATGTCGCATTTTCATATTGCATTTTGCGTTCCCTAGAATCAAGCCTGCAGTCTCCGCGCTGATGAGTCGAATCACAGACCCCATCGAAAGCGAGCGACCTTCTTCCAGAAGATAAGATAAGAAAGAACTCTCGTGTGTCATGTTGATGATCATGTATTGATTTGGCTTTTCGCGGGTCTCAGGTCCGCGTTTTCCGCGTTTTGGGAAATTCGGCTTTTTGATGATTATTCTACCTTCTTTATCTCGCGATTCAGCTCCCACGTTGATCGCGCTTTGGCTCCTTTGAATTGGGATTTCGCGAGGAGATTGTCCTACGTTTACCGTGACGTTTCAATCATGCTCTGTTCCAAGTTGCTAAGTTTGGCGACCAAGAAGGTCGCCAGCGTCTTCTTCAGCCTCCAAGGATCCAACGACTGCTGGAAGCGCTGAAACAAGGAGAAATCGACTGCTGAATTGAGGTAAGAACTGCGTGATTTATTGGGATTTTTGTGGGATTCGGATGCATTTATGAGCTGCGAATTTTGGACAGATTTGGCGCCTTTCTGGTGTCGGAAATCGTGGCGTTGATGACCAGCTGTTTCAGGCGAATTTCATGCCAGCTGATCTACGTTATGTTGACTTGTTTAACCACATTTTCATCCAGGTTCCCAAGATGCCTACGATCAAAGAGCTTGCGACCACCTTGTTGAAGCGCCAAAAATCCAGCGAAGACGTACTTCCGAAGGTCAACACGAAGAAATCCAGGATAAATGAAGGTATGATTCACCGTTTTCATCGTTCCTGATGTGACCTTGTTTCTTTAGCCTCCATTCCCTGGACCGCACTCCGCTGTTTACGACCCCGGACACGACCCGACTTTCATGGTGAGCTTTCCTTCGTTTTCCTTATTTGACCCGCCGATGTTTAGGATACGGTCAACACCTGATGATATTCCTCTATATTTGCGTCATGATAGCGATTTTCGTCATTGGCAATTCTCAGAACCTTGCCCAAGGTTACGGCAAGATGATCCCATGTGAGTCCTTCCAGTTTCAACGTGGAATCTTACCGATTTTTTAGTCCATCCAGAAGAAGCCTCGTCATATATGAGTGATCCTGCTAACAGTTGCGGTCTGAAGAAGCTTGATCCTTGGGACCCTCAAATCTATCGCTTTATCAATCCAGAATTTCAACCATCTTGTTCTAAGAGTTTGGAGAAGCCGATCACGGAAGTGGTAAACGGAACTGTGATCCAAACCAGCTCTCCTCATCTGACCTGTTCAGCGAGGTAAAGAGCTTGTGAACTTTGTGTGGAAACGCAGAATTTGAATGTTTAGGTGCCTATACCCAGTCGACGACTGGAAATATACCGTCTCTGACTGGAAGCCTCTCAAGGACTTCAAGCCGGACTGCGACGTCATCGAAGCCAAGTGCACTGAAAGGTGCTGGCTGTTCTTCAGCTGCACCGTCTATGACTTCCTCCATCCTAATCTTCATGAGCGCAAGTGAGTCTTTTTAATCCTAAGGCACATATGAAACGTGTTTCAGGGACGACGCCAACATCACGCATATGCAAAACTCTACGTCTATCCCAAGTCCGAAGATCACGTCCCACGAAGACCGGCCGAACGTTTACGTCCTTGTATTAGACTCCACGTCCTTATCCTCCTTCCGACGCTCCATGCCGAAGACCCTCGACCTCATGAAATCTACCCACAAGGCGGTCCTATTTGAGCACCACAACAAAGTGGGCATCAACAGTCGACCTAACGGTTGGGCTCTGATGATGGGTTCGTCTTCGTATCAATTCGTTTTTAACTCGATGTGGAATTTCAGGGAAACAAGTCTACAACCTATCAAAGAATCAGTACACCGACGAGATTGCTCCGGACTACACATGGGAGTATTCATGCAAGAAAGCCGTCGACGACGAGCCGTTCTGGATGTACAGTTTCCGAGACCTGGGATATCACACTATGCTAGCGGATGACTGGGTAGCTGCTTTGAACTGGCCAAACTGTACTGGCTTCAAGAAGCCACCGGCCAAGCATTACATGACGTAAGGGTGCGTTGAGTAGCTCTCAATTGAGTATGAGGGTTGATTTCAGGCCTTTCCAGATACGCATGGAAGAAGATGAAGGAAAGCTTGTTCGGTGGACTCATACTAAAGCTCTGTGCCGAGAACCACACGAAGAAACGACGCTCTTCTTGGACCAGTTTATGAGTGCCTACAAGAACGAATCCCAGATCGGATATGTGTGGGATAACCAGCTGGCTCATAACCATCCTAACGCACTGTTCCATGTAGACGAGTATTTCCGTGAATTTCTGCAGAAGCATGAAGAGAGGGTATGTCCTGATTTCGCAGTATCCTATAAACCTGGTATTAGTTTAGCTCAAGAATGCATTTATGATCATCATGGGAGATCACGGACTCCGATTCGGAGGCATACGATGGACTGACATCGGCCAGATGGAGGACAACAACCCTCTATTGATGATCTCCGTTCCGGCCAAGTTCAGGGACTCGAATCTACTCAAGGTGGTCCAGGATAATGCCCAGAAGCTGACAACTCACTACGACACGTATGCGAGCTTGATGGAGGTGGCTGAGGTGAGTCGTTATGGCGGCTTTGACCCGAGTTTATGACATCGTTCAGTTGGCTAACGAAGACCGCCTGGACGAGCTGTTGAACCCCAAAGCCGAAGTCTACAAGAAGGGCCACGGATCCAGCTTCTTCCACCCAACGATGATCGAACCCAGGAACTGCGCCACTCTGAGAATCCCCTTTGAACATTGCCTCTGCGAGAAGCGTTTCGAAGCCCCGCTGGACCCCAATTCCGACTTTGTTCGGAAGATGGGAGACCACGTTCTCGGTCACTTCAACGACATGATCAAGGCCGAACACGTGGAATCCCTGTGCAGCGAGATGAGCGTCCAGTACCAGAACTCCAAGGCCGAGAAACTCGTCGTCGGCGACAAGAGCGAAGTGTATCGCTTCACTCTGACTGTGAATCCAAGCGACGGAATCTTCACTGGCTACGTCCAGGTGGAACGTGACGGCGAGGAGGTAGAGTTCTCATGCTTGACCAAGAGATTCGAGAGGGTGAACAAATATGGAAACCAGGGTAAATGTGTGCAAAAGAAGGAAGATCTCAAACCGCTTTGTTATTGTAAACAGCAGTCTTAATAAATCTGTTTATGCGTTTAAGTTGTCTCGAATGCCGAATAGACTGTCTAGGAATTTGCAGAAAGGGCAATGTCTCGTTGCCCTCCACCATCTGTCATTTTACTGTAGCGCTTCGCTCCGACTCATTCGGGTCTCGAGGCTTCGTGTGGGACGGCCGGTTCCGGGAAGCGTCTGGGAGACTGGAGAACGGCCGATTAATTCTCGAGGTGCCGCGTGCTACTTTTACCGGTATGGATCGCGCTTATATTTTAATTTTGTGATGATGCGTTTCACGAAATCGGTTGGTTATAATTTGTGCACTCCGTCGTCCGTTGCGCTCGGCGTGACGCCGAGAATTCTCGCGTGGGACGCGCCTCCATTCGTATTTCAAAAAGGTGCGTCCATTTTAGTCAACGATTTCTTTGCAC
>KN166920.1:10481-55246 GCA_000757745.1 Steinernema scapterisci | reverse complement strand
ATCAGACACGGCTGCCAGTGCTCAATTCCACAAAGGTGAACAGACCTGATCATTCGCCTCCAAACCCAAACTCTGTTTATCCCAATTATAAGCCTCTCGCCCAATCCATCATCCTCTAATTGCCTTGAAACAGTGGACATGTGTTTCGGCAGCCCCAGAATATCGTTTCAGGACTACGGTCGCTCGTCGAAGCCTCGGCGAAGACAATACGTACACATGATGTAGTATCGAAAACACGCAAAAAGCAGCGCTGCAGGCGAACCCATCAGAAATTAGCGTCCTCGCGAGTTCTCGGCGGCTCTGATTGATGGGCCAGGGGACCTCCGCATCTCCTAACTTTGCTCCTCGGATTCGCTGAAAAAGAGCACGTAGCTCTGGGCGCGGCCGGGGGCAACTTTAACAAAAAGCGAGGATAATGAGTTCGAAAGTTAATTAATTGTTTCCCGAAACGTCGTCGTCGAACTCGAAGCCGCGTTTTGCACTTTCCCGTGGGGAAGAAGCTGTGTGGGCCTGGGAATCGAGAAGTTCGGGGAGCCCGGGATGCGTTATGAGCGCCTGATTCTTTTATGAGTGCCTGCGCCGGAGTTTAATTGTTTTGATGGGATTGGACTAGGACGCGACTCGGTGCAGGCTGATCACGGGATCGGGTGATTTGAAGTGGGAATGCGGACTTTTCGACTTTCCTACAAGCTCCTTCGCCAACCTCCGAAAGCCCCCACACGTCATAAGATTCGCTTTCTTAGAACAACTCCTGAAAATTTCATTCAGAAAAAATCTCGCGCTCATGACCCTCAAACAGGCACCCGAGGCGCCCGAGAGTTACCCACTTGAGACGACCGATGATCAGCTCGGCCAAAAATACCCCAATTTCACAAATGTTCTTCGGGCACTCCTAAAAGCGGTGGAATAAACAAACCACGCAAACAGCGCCTGCAGACAGAAATAGTCGCGAGAAGGAAATTAGTTCTGGAGGGGAATCGGGTAACGAGGGTTGAGGGGAGAGGGTTGGGTCCAGTGAGCAGAGATCAGGGGTGAGAGGATCACTAATATGGGAACAAACCGAAAATGGGTTTAGGAATCTGGTCTTAGGGATCTCCATATCCACCCTCTAATCCAAGGGTTACGATCTGCTACCGTAATTTTAGGCCTTCCTAGTCCTCCAAAACGTCCCAGCAGCAGTAAACAGGTCCGAAATCCGAGCAAAACTCAAAACAACAAAAACATCTCTCCCGAACTCGCCGCTCTCGTTTCGCACCATTCAACCTCTCCTCCCCAGGCGTTTGCTGCGTCCCGTGCAGGCGCGATGACGTAAGCAGATATGTTGTAATAATGTAAATGGCCCCCTCGACGACGACGGCGGCCAGTCGTCCGCCGCTGGCCACGGATGACGCCCCGCCGGTCGACGGCCCGGTTCTAATAAGCGGCGCCTGGGATAAAAATAGCGCTGGAACACGCGACGGCAAAGGGATGCAGATGACGGGGATAAGGATTTGTCTCCGGGTCCCCGAAGAGGACCCCTGGGAACAGAGAGGGCAATTATAAGAACAGAGGCACTCTTGCATATCCAGCGATTGGCGGAAGCGACTTTTGAGGCCTGCGAGAGACGCCGTGCAGGCAGCAGCAGACCCATGCAGTCAAAAAGCGTGTGTAAGTGAGGATTACAAAGAGGAGAAGTGAGGAATGAAGAAGCGGAGGAAGAAGGGGACAGGCGATGCACTTTGACAAATGACGGTCGAGGAGGGCCAGACGACGCGGACGACAACCGCGCGGAACCTACGAGGAAGTGTCCAGTTACCGGAACGCCGTGGAACGGGCTGCTGGAGCTGAAAGGTGGGTTTCGAAGTTTGAAGGACTGTTCGAGCTTAAATAGGGAGGAATCCGGGATCGCCTGTTGGCCTGGAATTTGGAGTTTATGATCCACGTGAGGGAGAGTTAGAGATTTCCTCGTCGAAAACCTGGGAAATTCCAGAGTTTTATGTGATAGAATCACGCTGTTGATTCCCACGGTGGACACGAAAATGACGAATTCTTTGTAAATTCTTAATATCCGCCTGTCATGCTCGGCATAAACCGCGAAGTTTTTGTCAACAATCTTTAAAACTACACGCGAGAACAGATCTTTCCTAGGCAATCTACGGCTCAAGCTCGAATGCCAAAACCACACAGCTATATAAGACCGACCCCGAATTCAAACCTCCGCGCATATTCCAACAAACCAGCGATTAACGTCGGCCGTATCGTTAGCCGCCCACCGATATCCCACGGCGGCAATTACGGAATTGTGGGTAGGTCGAAACGACGACGGCGGAGGACGAAAACCTATAACATGAAACACAACTGTGTTTGTTCTCTGCAGCCGACGCATCCACGTTCTCGAATGTTCCTGGCCGTCGGTAATTTATTCAAAGCCAAATATTCCAGTTGCACGTAAGGACATCAGAACAGAGACCTAGAGCTCAGTTGCAGGTTCCAGATGGAATCTGATTGGAACCCATCAAGAACCCATTTAACCTTTGTCGCCAGCCTAACAACGATTCAGCGTTGAAGTCCTTACACCCTAACCGCCAAATCAATCACCCTGTTCTCCCTCTTCCAACCGCAAATCGAGTTGCCTCTTTTCGTCAGGATCGCATTAATCACCTCATTTTCTGGTTAAAATCAAATCGAAGATCGGAGATCTGAGGATCCCGAGGAGAAACAAGTTGTTTCTGGGAGCTCGATCCAAAAACAACACATGCCACAGTCTAAGAATAGGAAACTCGGGTAATTGGGACTTTGATCGATGAAATCATCTCGGCCACACGCGGATTCCCCCTCAAAACAACCGATGAGTCGCTCAAAAGTGCCTCCTGCAATACACAAATCACCCAACTCAGAGGTTTATTCCCTTTTCGCCCGCAAAGAAAAGCGTTCGTACAACACACACAACATAACAACGTGAACAACTCAACGGAAATCGGTCGCCGGCGGCTGCACATACATCTTCTTCATATTCCGCTCTTTGAAATCCGGCGGCTGATTTGCGATCGCGACGACGTCTTTTTCCGCTGAAACGAACGTGTAAGAAATTAGTCTTCGCGACGAGAACAACAGCGAAAAACTGAGGAACAACTTCCTGATCTCCGTTTATGATTTGTGGGTATGACGGGGGAGTCAGGGGATCTGGGAGGTTCTAAATTCTGTCTCCAGAGGTTTGTTTACTGTGTCCATGAAATGGATTCACAGGAAATTTCCATATGCATCAAAAAAGGGAAGTCAGCCCACTTCCTCAGAAGGACCTCCTCCCATCTCCGATCTCCCCACCGTCTTCTTTTCAACTCTCCGCTCTTTAAAAGCACCAAAATCGCAAAACAAAGAGCGCACAAATTTAGAGATAAGCGCTCGAAGATGTACTCGCCGCCGTCGTAAAACAGTTTTACAACCTCTCTGGCCGCGTTGTCGCGTTTCGGTACTCAAGATCAGAGTGACTAGAAGGATGACGATTCCGACGGAGCCGACGACAAGCAGCACCGCCGTCGGAGGCGCTGGCAACGCCAAGAGGAGTGCTTCCGCGGTGGGTTCTGAAACGGGAGCAACGTGCGAAACAGAGTTCGCAGATCACCGATTCTACCTTGGGCCGACGGCTGCGGGGGTCCGTCGGGTGGCTGCTGATAAGTGCTGGGAGCTGGCTGGTCAAAGTGACCAGTTTCCTGGCAGGATACAGATGGACCGTCGGGGTACAGGAGGAGCGGTAGGAGAAGCAGGAGATAAGCGTGGGGTGGCAGAAGATCCATTTGACTATTTGGAGTCGGGTGCAGACACTACTATACGAGGTAGTGTGGACAGTCGCCTAAAGCGGAAAAGGAGGGGAAAAACAAGCTTTCCAGAAAACTTTCCCGGAGTAAGAATAAGAGGAATCCGGTCACGAGCAGAGCGACTCATAAATGCTGAGAGATTAAGGAAAGTTTTGCTATTCGTCAATAGCAGAAAAGTCAGAAGAGCAAACGTACGAAATGCTCAAAAGAGATTGAAAGAATCGTGAAGAGTCCAGTTGTGCTCTAATTGCTTTTTGGCACGTTCCACAAAGCTGCAAACAAGGAACGAAATATGCGAAATCTGAGTTTGACGGAATCATGTTCGATTTGTAGCCTGAACAGGGGTCTTCTCTTTTGTGTATTCCTAGTTCTAGGGGATAACCTGGCTCCCAAAGCTTCCCACTTCTCTCCCCACACGTAATTCCAAACGTCTCCCTACGGCCGCTCAAAACAATCGCGCCACTTTTTGTCCCAACGTCACTCGGTTCACCGCTTCTCCTCGCGATAAGAAACAGCCTCGGACGCGCTTATCGCGGACAAAAGCCGCGCCAAACAGTCTCCCCGACCATGCCACTGGCTCTATGATGGAACCGCCGGGATTCAAATCGATGTGTCATCGGAACGCCGATCGAAGACCCCAGGCAGGGGGAGTATGCAAATAGGGACTCTTGTTTTGGTTCTGGTCCCGTTTCGGGCCGAATTCGGCGGCGATTAAAACTGTTTTCGGATCGATCGACCAAAAAAGCCCAATTTGTGCTATTGGGTTCAGCACCAGCGAGTCTCGCCCTTGGTGATAAGCGTCTTAGCGTTCTCCTCAGCAGCCGCTAATCCCCTCCGTCGATGCCAATGAATCGGGACGCTCCAAACGGTACGAAAAAGTCGGAAATCACGCGTACCCTGGTGCGTGTGATGTCAATAGATCTGAGCCAACCTGTGCAAAAACGAGAGAATGCAGTCATCTGGTCACAACTCGATTTCCTGGTCAGTGGTGTTCTAGATAAGCGGCTGGTGTTGACCGGTCCGGTGCAGGAAGAGGGGAATTCGGTAGATTTGCACACGTTGGTAAATATTAAATGTTTTTCCAACAATTCTTAAGGATTTTGCTGTTTAACTAGACCCAGTAGCGATCTTGAGGAGACCGAGGAACTCCATGTCAGGCTGAAGGTGGGTAATCTGTGATCTCTCGCAAAATCTGACCCACAAACAGTTGAATGTTTTCATGCTCTTATCAAAAAGAGTCAGACGGATTAGGAGAGGAAGTGGGGGAAGAACACAATGACCTTGGCAGGATTTGTAATAAACCCTGACCCCTTGAGACAAACAGATATGGCGTCATTCTCTGCAAAACCAATCATTTACATTGAAGGAGGACATTTCTGCGTTGACCTGCAATTACATTTCTTTCCTTGAAGCCACGTTCCCTTCCATTTGCCTCTCCTGCACCCCTCTCCCTATCAGGCCCATAAACACCTTCCGGTCGAACTCTCATCTTCGCTCTTTCCTCTTCCCAAACTCAGCCGATCAGCCGCTGTTTGACGTCACTCTTCCCAAACCGCGGCTATTTTCATCCTAATAATCGCCGTCAACCTGGATTCTTGGCGGAGATAAGATCCAATCGGAAGTGGTTTACATACCTTCCAAGTCCCTCAACGGCTACCGTTCGCTGATCACCCCAATCTGCGGTCGCTACGGTTTTTTGGAGAGGCGAAAGGGCGAAGTGCAGCCCGAAATTAGGTGCTAAGATGATTGATCAACTGCATAGATGATTGATTCATAGCTAAAAGTTAGTAGCTGCACGAAAATACCTTTTTGTCTGGTTTTACTGTAAATTCGTGGCCTAATTTGTCATAAAAGACGATGAGGAGAACACGGGGTGGCTTTTAAAAGTGGCAAGTGATTGATCAAGAGTGGTTATTTTAAGGAATCAAATGTGGAGGTTTTCTCCAAAAATCACCAATTTTCAGCATCTTCCTGCTTCTTCTAAATCAGCCCAAAAACATTCAAATTCTCTTCAATCCACTTGGCAACACTCCTCCGTTCTATCAGCTCTGACCCTAACTCCGTCGTCCCACTAACCATCCCACCAGAATCCAGTCCGCTCTAGTCTCCCACACCTTCTCCTCCATCACGTGATTCTCTCCTCCTACACTTTCGAAACCGAAATGAAACATCTGCAATCGGCGCACGCAGAGTACAAGCGGGTCGTAAACTCCCCCACTTCTCTCAGCAAACCCTCAAAGTGCATCTGCTCCTGTTTATCCCTGGAACGTGTTCCCTTCCTCCAAACTCCCCTCTGCTAATCTCCACCGTCTTCTCCTTCTTCTTTCTCTCCTCCACACGTAATTTTGTTTTTGCTCCAATCAATCATCTTCTCGATCATCGCGAGTGTTTTGAAACACGTCGCCTGGGTCGCTACCGGGAGGACGTCGCCTCGGTCTCCCATCGACCACCACCTGATAACACACGCAGCGAATTGCGAAGAATCACGGAGAACAATTGGAAATCAATTTATTTGAGCATTTTGCCGCTGGAAGCGGAATAAATTACAATTCAAGAAGAATCACGTCGGGAGGAGAAGACAAACGCGAAATGCGAAAGGCTAAGTGAGAAGAGGGGGAAAGAGATGAGATCGACCGGTATGGGAATTCTAGTTGGGAATGTCGCCACTGGGACTGACAGTTTCGGAGATGAGATTCGTCGTCGTCGTATGTACAAAGGGGGCACGAAGAGGCACTTTGTAGCTGAGAAGTTGGGAGAGGAGGGATACCCGAAATCCAGAAGGAGCCAGAGAAGGCCAGGCTCAGTCGGTGGTGGTTGTGATGGTGGTGGTCGTGGAGGAGGTGGGCGAGAGCGCCTCTTTCGAGGGCTTCTTGTCTTTCTCGGACAGAGGCGTCGAAGGCATGGTCAGCGCTACGTCGTACGACGGCAGTGGCGGGATCTCGTCGTCGTTTAGGGGGCTCGCGTAGCACTGGCCTTTGGAGTCGCATTTCAGTTGATACGGCTTGTTGTAGTCGATCGGCGCGGGAACGTTCGATGGGTTCACATCTGAAACGAGGCCAGGAATTAGGGGAAATCGAGAGAGCGTTTCATGTTATTCTCTTGCGTCATGCGCTAATCCTCGAAACCGCAAAAAACCAGAGACTAACAACTAATAAACCCATTCTCCGTCGTTTTGGGTATCTTCTCCCACAAGATAAGAATCAACGCCATGATAAGAAATTGATCTGGGATTTCCCCAGCTGGTCCCTTCTCACAAATCTTCTCCAAATCCTTACCGACGCTTCCGTTCGCCGTTCTGTTGTTTCTCGCCCTTGGCTGCAAGAAACAAGTGCAAGTTGAGATGGAGCAAACGACCCCGAACAGAGTGCCGAAAACGAAGAATTGGCAGATGATGCGGGAGCTGATTGAGTTGGCTGCAAAGGACCAGAAGTAAGAACCAGAAAATAGAGTTTCAAAAGCTTACAGTTTTGGCTAGTTGCGGGCTCGGTTCCGTTTCCAGGCGTGCTGTCCTGGTCTGCGGTTTCCGGGGTGGACAACACCTTCTCGGCGTTATCAGCGCCGACCTTCCGCTGATGGTTTTCGAAGATCTGCTCCAGAGTTTGCTGCAGAACGCGCTCGGAAATGAGCCGAATAGGCTCGTTGGTGCGTTCGTCGAACTCGATGTCCGCGTTCTTCGCCAGCGTTTCGAGCAGTTCGTCTCGCGTGTGCCGGAGATTCTCTTCGACCTGCTCCTGAAATCGGCCCAAATCAGTTCCAGGATCCCAGATTGCTCCAGAGTCTTCGCCGGCCACTCAGCAAATCAACTTCCCACTTCGTCCAAACGACAAAAACAGGGTCGTAAAGCAAAAAGTAGTGGTGGCTACCGGCGGGGTAAAGTAAACAACACTTACGATGTCCTTGGGGTCCATGTGCAGCGCGGTACTGTTTTTGATGTCGGCATCTGCGTTGGAACCGCTGGAGCTCTCGAGGATCTTCCTAAAGATGTTTTCGTTCTCTGCGGTCTTCGAATCCAGCGCCGCTCCCGGCTGGCTACTGAGCGGCTTTCCGCTGACGACCAAGAGCACGGAAGCCACCAGCGAAATGAAGGTAATGACACTCATTTTCTGAAAACACGCAAGAATTATTTGGGAGTTCGCTCCTTAAGGGGCGCGCGAGAGGAAATCGGACCGGTTTCGCGCCGCCTCGTCACCGCCACCTTGTTGTCAACAGCTTATCTGTCAACGGCGGTGCCCGCGAAGTAATCTTTAATGCTCCGAGGAACTCCGATGAAACAAATTCAGCAGCAGCTTGTCACGGGAAACGCGCAGGAAGACAGAATCCAGGTAGACTAGGAAGACTGACCCGGTGCACCCATTTCGAGTGTACTCGACTCAGCAGATTTTTCGGGACGGGTAACCCCTCCGCGCCCATAAATCAAAACCCCAAAATGGACTTTTGTGGATTTAATCGGCGGATAGTTTGCAGTAAGCGCATTATCTGTCGACGGAACACCTGCAGCCGACCGCCGCGACCCACGACGACCCGAACGCAAAGGTCACTTTTTGTCTCTCCAAATGGGTTTATTTAAGCCCAAGGTTACGGGCGAAAGCAGGAGCCGCGAAGCGTGCAATTTAGCGAATTTCCTGAAACAGCGGAGCGAGATGACGCAAAAAAAGGCGTCAGAAACAAGCGAACAAAATAAGAGTCAGAACCAGGAAAGACAATAAGGAAGACAGTCGTCGAGTAAGACGGAATACCGAGTTCCAAGTTCAGGAGGAGCATCAAAAATCGCTGATCAGCAAAGGGCAAAAGACGACACAAATATTGTAGGTTTTAGGAGTCCCGCTAAAGCTCGGAAACTCGTTCCAGTGGGGAGTTCCCCAGATGCACTGAAGACGTCGCTTCCCGCAGACAGTCGGGAAGCTCTCCTTCCGCCGGGTGCCGCTGGCTGGGTGCACTGATTAGATGATGCTTAGGGGTCGTCCCAATCTTCCGCAACCGCCGCGACCAAAACAGGCGCAACCTTCGCTTTCGCGCTCCTCCTCCGGCCGCTCTTCATCTTCTCTCCAGCCGCGCGCGCCCTCGCTTATCTTATCAGCGTTGGGGTGGCTTGGCGGCGGGAAACCTCCAACGCCCTCGCTCCGGTTGACCCTACGGCTTATCAGTTGAGGGAAGCGTTGGATTCGTCTCCACTCGCATGCACCTCGCAGACAGCCGCGAGAAGGAAGACGAAATGTGGAGAGCGAAGATGACGCGGTGATGCGAATTTTGGGTTTAAGATGGATGATGGAGGACGTTTGAAGGCCGCGCAGATTGCAACATGCGGGAATTCGATTTGACGCGAAAAAGAGAGGGAAGAGGATGCAGGCTGCACGTGGAGTGCGGAAAAACCAAAATTCAAAGAGGTCAATTTGGTGATCGTCGAGTGGGAATCGCGTTTTTTGGAAATGAAAGGAGATTCCCGAGAATTCAGAGTCCAAAAATCTCTTCCTGGATTGAGTTCATTCGACAATAATAGCCTCACAGTCCCAGATCCGCACTTCCAGAAAGCTAAACCTGCACTCGCAAAGGTCTTCCTTACAAAACTCATCAAAATTCCATTTCATTGTCCATTTCCACACCACTTCAATAGACCCAATCAGAACTACGAGCCCTGAAAGAAACAAAAAAGCCCTCCGGGAATCAGAGCGCAACGCAAATGTGTTCAGTCAGAACACAAATGGGCTTGTTTTGGAGAAAAGTTCAAAACGTTACAAGATTAACAATGTAGTTTAGAATTTGGGACTTCGTTTATTATGTCCACACGACAAAGAACACTCAAAACAAGAGATCTTTTGAGTGTTTTCGCGATATTTACGATCGGAACCCACAAGAGTCCTCTTCGAGGCAATAAACGGCCGAACAACTCAATTGTAGCGGAATGGGTTCACACTAACAAGTTCAAATTAGGAAGTTCTTTGTGTTTCTGGATTTGGAGACCAGAAATAGTTCCCAGTTCCCAGAAATCTGACAAAGAACTAAGAGCCCGAGGAGAGATTGCGACCCATAAATTGACTCGTCGGGCCAAATGATCAAAATAAGGATTAACATAACAAATCACCCGTGTTACATTCTGAAGGAGAGCTGAATAACGCGAGGTCTTCAGGAGAATCGCGTGCGGCGTTGTGAATTATGTGCTTAGTTCGTGGTTCTAGAAACAAAAAGAAGCTGGGAGAACGGAGCGACGGTGATAAGGCCCTAGTCTCAACAAAACAGTTTCCACGCGCGCGAGAGATGGAGCTTTGAACTTTGAGCCGTGGAGAAGCTGGTCAACTGGGAGACGCGGATGTGGGGTCAGTGGATCAGAAAACGGAAAGTCTGTTACAGAAAATATTTCCAAGATTGCAGAACTTCTCCAGCATTCCCATCCTAGTCAGTGACCCCTGAAATGCCAAATGGCAGCCTCGATCAAGGCACACGACCTTCTCTCGAAACAAACAACGAATTCTAAAACATTCGAGAATTCTTCCATCGCCTTAAGTGCTGCGAAACAAGTGATTCTGTCATGCAAACTCCACGTTCGCCCGTTTTGTTTTCCACCTCCTTCTCAGCCCCAAAACGCCTCTTTCGTTCAAACACCAAATTTCCAAAAGCATCGTCACTTTACAACGCGATTCGGCACAACGTGCGCTGAATTCACCCGAGCACGGAGACAGCGAAGGAGCGCCAGCCTGTCACCGAACCCATAAACTCGCCACTCGTTTTCGTTTTCCTCCCCAAACAGCTCATTCCGCCGTCACAAATGCAAATCTGAGTGTTTCCTTTTCCGCGATGACACAACGGAAACTACGTCGTCGTTATGCTAATGTAACAGTGAGGTCCTGATGGGAAGCGGAGGCAGGAATGAGGTCTGTTTACGACGCTCTGGGATAACCGTGACGACGGTGGTTCGTGTGGGCGCCGCTTAGAACAGGGACGAACGAGTTTCGAGGAAGCTTGAAACCAGGGATGTGTAACACGAAGTCACATGTGGCGTCAAAGTGAAGACGACGCGCTTCAAAGAGACTAGAAAAATGCGGAGAAGATGGAAGAGGAGCGCTGGAATTGGGTCACAAGAATATAAGATAGCGTTGAAGGCAGGCGCCAAGTTGGCTGGGAATTTGAACTTGAGAGGACTGGGAATTATGACCCTTAAACCGACGATTCCAAATATCTCCGAGGTGTTCGTATCTACACGACTCCCTAAGGGACCCCCGACCATCTCCAAAAGACCCACAGTCACCGCTGTTTACATAACATCGTGCTAATCCTCACGTGACTCTTGAAAACAGTCCAGGAGTCAGGCAACCCCTAAGACAAATAGCCGAAAACGGCTCTCCCAAACCAAGACCTCCTCGGAGACGTCTTCGCTGACGTGGTCGCCCACTTAGCAACTAAATGACGAGATTGCTAAGCCGCCAGAATATATTCTCTTCCCAGCCAGAATTCACTTCCTGAATATACGTGAAATTGTCTATACTGGAACGAGGATTTGAATACCAGAGTGCCCTTTTAGAACCAAAGTTTCGAGAATTTAAAAGCAGCAAGAATAGCGAAAAAAGAGATTTAGGAGAAGTGCGAGATCGGATGCTGTAACAATGAGATTAGGGAGGAATAAGCCTCGCGCAGACTACAAGTAAAGCCGCCGACGGTCAAAAAGGGGAGCCGGGATTGCGTGAAGAGCTGGTTTGCTGGCTGTTTTTAGCGGCGGCTCGGACAGGTGGAGATACAAAGGGATGTTTACTCGATTATGACCCAGGAAAGGAGAGAGAGATGACGCCCAGGGGGAAATTAGACCAGAGCAGAAGCCAGAGAAAAGGGGAAGGTGTTCTCTGAACCCACGAACCCAAAATGCCTCGAAGCGTCATTAAACATGCATAGATGGCCACCGGAAGACCGAATCAGCGACCAAACACCTGTCCACTCTTTGTCAGCGCGTTCCCGCTGACCTTGGAATGACCCAACCGCAGCTGGACATATTCCGACCTCCTCCAACCTAGTACAGGCTTCTCAACTCGTGGCATCCCAGATCATCCCAAAACGAGTTTCTTTTTGCACGTTGTTTACGACATCGTCTACAAAGTGATTTAGGAGTCTCTTATCTGCAGATCTGCAAAAGTAAGAAACGTGGAACTGCACGTTTTGTTCTTTTCCGTTCATTTCATTCATCACGTTTTCTTTCCCCAAACATTCTCTAAAAACGGCCTTTTCGCCTTTCAAAGAACGATAAGGGGTAGAAGCGAGCGAGAAACCGGAATTCGGAGAAGCTTATTATGCAAATGAGGGTGCAGTGGGGACTGCGAGTCGTTCTGCCAAACCAAATTGGACGTAAAATTGACGAGCGGACGTCGTCGCCGGCTGCGGCGCTTTCGGCGGCTGCAGCAGGTAGTCGTTTTGTGTCAGGAGAGAAGCGAAAACTGACAATTTATAGCCAAGTCGGAGGAGAACAAGGACGCCGACGGAAACTCTCTTCCGGGAACCGTAAGCAGCCCCAGGAGACCCGCGGCGTTTGGTCGAACTTTGGCACAACTTTAAATTTTGGTGCAGTCGACAAAAGCGCGAGAGCGATCGGTGATTAAATTAACTTATTGTGGATAACAAGGGGGGAAGTGCAGATGGAAGGTGGAGGGGAGAACGGGTTTTCCTTGATTGATTTGCTTCGATTTTGGAACAAAACCCACTCCCTCCTCGTACAGTTCTGGCGTTGCGTCTTTTCGCGCTTTGACTTTTGCGGTTGGTGGCCAGAGGGGAATTTCGAGAGTGGAATGTTGAAGGTCAGAACAGGGAAAGTGGTCGGAGGACTCGGAGAGACGTTAATTGGAATTAGCAAGGTACAAAGAAACGTGGAACAGAGAATTTGTGGTTGATTCAATTAGCGGAAACGGCCTTGAAGGACTCGAATGGGTCTCGACAATTTCAGATGTCACGCAATCTCTAATTTCCCCCTAGAATCTAACTTTGGATTCTTTGATTAATGAAACTTGGGACTGGAATCCACGCGGCAGACCACGTTGTGGGTTTGGAACTCGTTTACAACTTGTTTTTCCACAAATCAATCACGCTTATATGTTAAACAAAAAACGATCGACGGTTTTCGGTCGCTTTCGGGTGGCTATTCACAGAACCCGAGAGACACGAAACTGACCGTATAACAATATTCTCAGTAGGCCCAGAAATAGAACACATCCTCCCATCCTCACTTCAACGGATTCGCTCAAAAAAGCGCTCAAAGAAAGACCACAATCGACATAAATCTCCATTGACTCCTCCAGCCTCCTCCCGGGTCATCCCATTCTCTAAGTCAGTTGGCACCACAGAAACGAGGTTCACGAGGGAGTCCGAGTGGTGCGGGGATCCCCGGCGGCGACTCAATCAACCCTGGCAGCACCTTGACCGACCTCAAATTCAATCAGTCGCGAAACGAAACCAAATGCGGCAGAGGCGAGCGAGAGGAAGTCGGTTGCGTGCGCCGCAGAGGCTGCGGAGAGCACTTAATCGCCCGAAGAAGGCGTAATTACCCCTGGCAGAAAGAACGTCAAAGTTGCGCCCCGACTGGAAGAAAGGTATTATGCAATCCGCGACCTCACGCTGCGACTCACGCGGACTCGAGCGGGTTGCCGGTGGAAACCGAGCCTGGAAGCAACAAAGAAAGCGCGAAGAAACGTTGATTGATGCCGATTGGGTTTCCGAGGTAAGCAGAACCGCTAGACAAGGTGTTCCACGCCAAGGGTGGAACATTGCGCGACACGCGAGCCCAGGCGAGTGCAAAAGGCCACAAGGAACCAGTTTGGGCGAGAAGGAAAAGCAGCCGAAGAGGAGGAGGAGGACGTCGTTAAGATAGGCTGATAGTGCTTTTTCAAAATACACAGAACCGGTAAAGCCGCCGATGCAACAGGAAAAGAAAAAGTGACGTCAGGAATTTTGGGAGTCGGTGAGGTGGAAACGAGGGATAGGGCTTTCCCGGTCAGGTTTGAATTGATGACGTCTTTCAGGCCACTCAAGACAGATTTTTTCAGCGACCAAGGAACAACCTTTATGCTTCCAAGAACGTGTCTTCGGCTGAAGCTGAGCACAAAGGGCGTCCCGCTGACAGAGATGAATGGAAGCAAGTGCTCAAAAAACGTACCTGGAGCACAAAACACGCCCGAAGTTAGTTAAGGCGATAACTAGGACAAAACCAAAGTAAGAAACAGTCGTAAACCGATGTTTACTCCAGAAGTGCAACTTTTTCCAAAGGTGATTTTAGAGGAATTTGTATCCAGAAACAGTAAACAGTTGATAAGAATTATGGAGTTCTTAGGATGACATAAAGGGTGACAAGAAAGACGGACGATCTGTTCGTGGTTTGCACTGGCGATGGACAATAAACAAAACCCTCCCGGAAATGAATTAACGAGAATCGTTGGCGCTCTTTGGTCCCAGACCCCGGCGCTAATCAAGAAAATGGCTCTCAAATTAAATATTCCCAAAGAGATTCTCGCAAACACGCAAGCTCGCCACTCGAGAAGATAAACACCGCGCATTCCTGGAATCTTCCTCCCCCTCTTGACCAGAACTCCCTAAACCAATGGTCAAGATCACCCTCGATTAACCGCCTGCAGGGGAAATCCGGTTCCCGCGCGATCTAAAGCTTGCACTCCACTCCCTAAGGTCCATCTCGTGTAGCGAAAAGTTGCGGCTTGAGTTCGCAAACATCCGCCGCGGGAACACAGCGCAAACAAATGCGGAAATCGGACCTCGGAATCGGATCCAATTTGAAGATTGCGTGTTTGTCGAGCGCGACACCTTTTTATGCGGTTTCTAGTCGCTGGTCACTCGATCTCGCGGACATAAAATAGAGATTGCCTCAGATGACGTTTAGGGGTCTCGATGTGCACTTTGAAAAGGCAGTCGAGGCTACCGAAAAGCACAAAATAGAGCGGACAGGCAGAAGCAGGGTGATGAAATCATTGCGGCTACTGCTATTTTATAGATTTCTGCTCCGGAGTCAAGAGTAGAATTTCGAAAATCGAATTTTTCATTGAAACAGACGTGACTGTTTGTGATAATTACGATCGTTATCGCTCGTCCATTTTCCCAGGCGCGGATTGCAGATGCTGATGTAAACAGTGGGGTCGGATATCACCTGAGAATAAACATTGAGCGATCTGTGTTTGTGCGATCCACGTTTCAACGCTAGCGCCAGATTTTTTGCGTAATCTAATAAACATCTAGTCTTCAACGTTCCCACTTCCTCTTTCCGATCACTTTCTAAGGATCCGAACGCCGCCAGTTACATATTCTTATCACAACGTGTCCCAGACGCTGATTGCAAATCATGATGAAAACAGCAAACCGTCACGTCGAACGCTTTCCACAGTTCTCATCGTCGTTGACAGAATCGGAATATCAGCGACGTGGGTTCGATCTGTGCATGGGGAACTGATTTTTGATCGGGGATTTTTAGATATTCGCAAAACCCATTTCTCAAAGATAGGAAATCTCAGAAAATCACGACTAATCAAAAATAGCCCCAATCGGATCAATACAGAGCGAAAAAAACAGAACCACTCGGCGCTCAAAAATTAGCGAAGGTATTTTTGTTTTCCCGTCCCGCTGATAAATATCCAGTTCTACGGGTGCCCTCTTGGCGGACAAACTGGACGAGTGAGGCGGAAGAGAATTTGTTTTGGGTTAAATCCTAGGTATTGTACACTTTTAGGAGGATTCCCCGTTTGATAACAAAGAGTGTTTTCTGTTGTCAGCATGGTTTCAGGTGGTTGTAGTTATACATACTTGCAGGAGGACAGATGAAAGGATAATTTCTCTTTGTCATTCGTTTATTCAACTAAGAATAACATTAAGAACACAGAAGTACGCACACAATAATCGAATTTTTGCCAGAGGACTTAGGCCTCACCTGCGGCGCGCACGGTTCGAATCCCTGTTAAGGTGGGCTCGCGCCAACATCGCCCGGCGGTCCTCCTTCTTCTGGAACTGGGAAACGAAGAGCTTGTTTCCGTTCCTGATGTATGCGTTGTGCATCATCTGGATGGCTGCTTGAGCGGCGCTCCGGGTCTTGTAGGCTACGAAGCCGAAGCCTTTGGAAACTCCTTGCTCGGTTTTCATGACCACACAGCTGGTGATCTCGCCGAAGCCCACAAAGAGCATCCGAAGTTCCTCGTCGGTAAATTCGGGGCCGAAGTTCTTCACGTAAATGTTCTTTTGAGTGTCGAAGTCCACTGGAGGCTCGGCGGAGAGTTCCTGGGCTACGGGGGAGGAGACGACAGAGGAGGAGACAATCGCGGATTGGGTGGCCATTTTGGTTTGTGCTTGAATCGTTGGTTGTTGAAACGTGTGAAGAATTGGAAGAAACGAGATCTTAAATGCGGTAAATGTGGTGCGTTTGGGCATCGCTTCTGGATCTTATCTCGCATTTCTTCGGCGAGTCAACGGCATCAGAACTTGGCATTACTTCAGATTTAAACCATCTCAGATCGCAGAGAATTGAACTTTTATAGCCATAGGAGTGATCACATTCCAGTTTAAAAAATAGGATGTCTTCAAACGCAGCTGACGATTCCATCGGAAGCCGAATTGATGAAGTCACAGTACGGAGCAACTCGAGTATAAGCGGCTGAAAACATGAATTCCTATTACCAGGTTCGAACCATTTTCTAACCTGGCGTTTCCAACAGGTTCTTCGTAAGGACCATCGAGAGCAGTCCAGTCAAGGACTTCTCTTCTCCAACTTTTCCATATAGCGGACATCCCATGTCGCTCTGAAAGAGAAAACCATGCCCACACATGAAATCATTTCAGCCACAAACGAATGTCAGCGGTTCATCGGCGGAGCGGACACAGAAGACTTTGTCCGTAATCTTGAAATGGCCATGGGTGAATTTCTGATAAACGTCGCTAAAAAAGGAACTTGCTTAATGAAATTCAAAAGGGAAATACCGGCAATAGTCCTGGTTTGCGTGGGAAACAGCGGCGTATCCTAGCCCGTATTGACCACCTGAAGTAGTCGCATTTATTGCCTATGTTCTGTTTCCTTGTGAAGGTGCTTACCAAGGGAGTCGTGGCCGGTCGCCGTCAAGACCGAAGTACTGATAAGGCCTCCGTCGTCGCTCTTGACTTGAATGGGTTTAATCACGTTGTTGAAAGTGATGTCGGAGGAAAGCTGAATCGGCGATTTCCTAATATTTGTGATCTAACGTAAACACACCTTGAGGACGGCGATGTTGTTTTCTAGGTTGCTCGTGAAACCTTCGTGGATTACGATACTTTCGATGGTTATGTTTTGGACAGAGGACGTATCATTGGCGGTCGTGAATCCCGCGAGAACGTATGTCTTCAGTTGGAGAGTAACTGGATCCAGTCCCGCGACGTTCTGGGCGGCGGTGACGACGTAGCGAGACGAGAGAATCGCTCCTCCAAAGGCAGCACTTGGGGGCGCGCTGATCAAAGCGAACCATGGGAGGTCTCCGGGAACAGCTGGGGTCATACGCTAAACAAAGATTTTACTCCTTGGCCCAAGAAAGCAACTTCTAACCTCCAAATTCACTTGAGCGGAGACGGCGACCAGAAGAACAACGAGGACGACGGGCTTCATTCTTGTCGAATACATCCGAAGGGTTTGAATCTCGTGCTTAAATGGGGAAAACTAGGAATTCAAGCATGTGAAACGGTCATAAAACCAAAATCCAACTGATAAAAGCGTTTGTTTGTCACAAAATAACAAAGATAGGGATGATTTAAGGGCAAGGGCTACAAAAATGGCTACAAAAAAGCCGATTAAAGGTGGAAAATTGGGATTTCGACAAATGAATGCCTTGGGTACAACGGCTTGTGAGGAAAACGAAAGCACTGCCCAAGTCATGATTTCATGAAGACCGGGCACCTCGACACATCCACACGGTCACAAAACATGTCCAAAACGAGTCCGAAACGTGATCGAACGAAGCCAGAAACAGCCGTGATCTCCTTCGCATCTCGAACACCATCGACCGAACGTGTGAAGTCTATTCGAAGAACACGTCACAGACAGGTCTCGCCACGAAGGGAAATCCGCGGTGTTGGCGATTTCGACGGCCAGACGCGTTTTTCGTCGTCGGGCGCGGCGGAGAATTTCGGATTTTCAGTCTGGAATCTCGTGTTCTTGTAAGCGCGAATTGTTTCAGTTTTTTCGGTGCTTTCTCAATTTTGTCGTGATTAAATTGCCTATTTGTTGTCGCGAAATTTATTTTTCAAAGTTTTTGAACTTACGCGAATTCCAGGAACAAACGATGACCAAGATTCGTGAGTCCACCGACCTGGAGCGGGCGCAAAAGGACCTAGCCGCCGCAGCCATCCAAAACGTCCAAAAGCCCACCGCGAAACTCGTAAGTTCTTGAAATTTAATTTCCGAAAATAATTTCATTTTTGCAGGAAGCGGAGCTCGAGGGTCTGGTCGAGACGCTCAACGAGAAGAACGAAGAATTCTTCAAGCGCGAGATCGGCAACGAGCTGAAGAAGTCGAAGTCCTTCCCGCATGGAGCGACCACGGAACGGTAGGTGAAAGGCATCAATATTTTGAAATTTTCATTGCCGTGCTTATAGTGAAACCGCCATGTCCGAGAAGCTCAACGCCACCGATGGCAACGTTGCTTGCGCCAAGGAGTGCAACGACAAGAGTGAGTTCATCTGTGTGGAAATCGACATTCATGCAGATATTTTTCAGGCAGCTGCATCGAGGAGCAAGTCAACAAGAGCCTCGTGAAGCGCGAGGAATCGACTTCGGCCCTCAAGAAGAAGTTCTCCCAGCTGATCGACTTCGGACGCAACAAGCTGCGCAAGATGGAGAGATCGAGTAAGTTCCAGTTTTCTTATTATATCCTGGGATCCGGTCGAGTGAGGAACTTCGTAGATAAGAGCTGCTGAGAAGCCGGCAGAGGAATGTGGGCTCTCGGTCAGGAAAGTTAGCTCTCTTCGATGTCGTGGAGTCCGGAGCGACCGTCTTCTATCAATGAGGACGATGGAATGGCGACGCTTCAAACATGCTTCAGTTGTCCGTGAAGCTTAGTGTTCCAGACCTATATTCTCTGTATAGTGTGTGATGTCGGAGGGATTCCCATTTGAAACCCGTGAGGTTTCTCTCAAAGCTAACAGACCCTTTTAACAAAATCCTAACTGTTCTTCTTTCAGAGCCTGCTCTCGAAGCCATCGCTTTGCACGGAGAGCTCTCGGAGTCCGTCTTCGACGACATCGAGGGCCAGCTGTCGCTCCTGAACAGCCAGCTGGACGCTCTTCAGCGTCTCTCCGAAAGCCTTGAAGCTGCCAACGACGCCGAAGCCAATCGCCAGGCCGCCTTGACCACCCAGGTCGAGAATCGCCGCGCTGGGATCAACATCGAAGACCTGCGCAAGGAGACCGAAGACCTCAAGAAGAAGCACGATGAAGTCGTCGCCCGAATTAAGGAGAACCAGGAGGAGAAGATGAAGATCGCCAAGGACAATGAGGAAGCGGAAGCCGAAGTCGCGAAACTCGCGAAGGAATCCGAGGCCCTCGTCGCGATGATCGCCGAGCTCAACGAGCAGAACAACCGCCTGGACGAGGAGTGCACGGACCTGCACAAGAAGAAAGAAGTCCTTCAAAAGGAGCTTTCCGAGTTCATGAACACCGCGAACTCGGAGATTCTCGCCTTCGAGCGCCAGCAGCAGGAGGTCGCTCTTGCCAAGAGAGTAAGTTCACTTTATTATCCTAATAAGCCTTAATACCTAAACCGTTTAGGACGAAATGATGAAACGGCGAGAAGAGATGCAGCAGAAGGTCTTTGACGCCCAGAAGGAGTGCTACAAGTGCGAAGAGACCCTAAACAAGTTGAAGGCCCAGCTCTTCCGACGGGGCGTCGATCCCGAAAACACCACCGTGGAATCCGTCCGCGAGAAGATCGAAACTACCAAGAGCAAGAGCAAGAGCGGCAAGAAAAAGAAGCAGGAGAAGCAGGAAAAGGACGAAAAAGAAGCCAATTGATCTAACCCATCTTTTTATATAATTATGTTGTTTCCAAGCAAAAGTCGTTAAATTGTGACTAAACTGTTGTTATTCGATGCTAGTCTCGATTTCTTTATGATGGCCTCATCAGGAGCGATCCGTACAGGGCGAAGATGACTCCCATGAGGATCGCGGCCTTGAGCACGTACGGGATGAGCTTGTAGTCGTCAACGGTGATTGGTGGTGCACGATGCACAGGCTCTGTGATGATTGCTCCAGAGTTGCGGGTCAGCGGCATCTATAAACAGAAGATCATATGGTGTTGGAAATGGATCCACTTACACGCTTTTGAATGTGGAACTTGAGGAATGATTCGATGGATTCAAACTGCTGCTGTTCCACGCTGTAGAGGCCGAACTTCTCCCGTATCAGAAAATGGAAGTGACGTCCATTCCAGCGCAGGGAGATGACGGTCTTCACTGCCTGAAAACATATTTATCTCAAAGGCTGTAAAGCGGAACTGACCCCGTCGGACTTGTCCTTGGCGAAGCGGATCAGGAACTTTCCGTCCTCGTTCAGCAGCGCCTTAGCGTCGTCCTTGTTCATGCGGCCGTGGAAGTAGGGCTGCTTTGAGAGGTCTTCGGCGAGTTCGGACGTCTTGCGAAGGTCGCTCGGGACGATGGTTGGCTGCATCACCGACTGCGAGAACGTTTCTTGTGGATTCACGGTCTCGGTTTCTGTGGCCGCGGACATCGTAATGGTCGACGAGGCCTGCTGAACAGATATTCTGGGTCACGGTTAATAGAAGAACGAGGATCTTACCGTGGGGTCGTTAGTAAGAGCGGTGGACATCTTTGGACCGACCGATCTTCAAGCGGACAAGTCACACAAATGGGGCACAAGATGGAGACGCTCCAGACTGGTCAGTCTGGTTCCTTAGACAGACAGTCTGGACTAATAAGCTGTCTATACAAAGCGCCAGACCGAGAAGGGTGCAAACCACGATCCCGTGTTCCCAGTTCGCGGTGTAAGTCGTCCCGTGCATATAATCGTCAGCGCCGGTTTAGCTCAGTGGCAGAGCGTCTGTCTTGTAAACAGAAGGTCGTAGGTTCGATCCCTGCATCCGGCATACTTTTGTCTAATTTTTAGCCATATCTTATGCCAATCCTTTCAAAACCCCGTTTATATGCTGACCCCTCCTATTCAGTCGTTTTCCTTGGCCAATCTCCTTCTTATTCGTCAGCTGCTGATACGCTGTGATCCGAATGTCTCCAAAATAAACATGCCAGGCGCTATTATTCAATTATTTATCCATCATCATCCATAATCCGAGAGTATAGCAAGGGTCTTGGGGTCGGAGAGTCGCCGGCCGCGGCGCAATCACATCGCCGGGCGACGACCCCAGGGAGAAGGCGCATAGGGGGGAGACGGGGAGAACGGGTGGGGAGAAGACGTTTGGCTATGTACAAATCACCGGGCGTTTTGGGACTCTTCCGGCAGACTCGGCGACATCTGAAGGCCGTCTTGGCTCTACTCGGAAACTACTACAAAGCCATCGGGCCAGCAGGGAAACGCCGGACGCTCGAGGAAGAGTCGAAAGAATACAAAATTAAACTGTGGAAATATAAATCTGCTTAGAAAATCTTCTAGGAATAGGAAAATATGTCTTTATGGTGAGTAGGAAGGATGAGGCTTCGTGGGTGGAGGGGCTGGGAAGAAGGAGAGCATCTAGCGAGAACTACGGTAAACCGGTTGCCCAGGTATGTACAGGAAAGAGCATAGGTCGTTTGCGGAAGGAAGGAAAGAGGGTCGAGGGAGGAGGAATAAACATAATGTGATGGTGGTGGTGGTGGTCTAGGATTAGGAGCGACGTACTTTGCTAAGACACGGTTCGGTAAGGAAAATAATAGAATTCTCTAAGCGGTCTCTAACAACACAGACGGAGAGGAAAATAGGAAACAACAAAGATAACATGTCGGCTAGTGTGTAAATGAGTGGTATTTGTAGACGATGAAAGAAAATACAGTAGGAGTGAATTGTGGTTGAACTATGGTTGAGGCAGCGACTATACGTATCACACCGGAAGGAAGGGTCACAATCGGGAGGCTGGTGGTGGTGGGGTGTTGGTGGTGGCCCAGGTTCCGGGCTCTGTTTCAAAGGCCAAACGAAGGTCGAATCAGCAGCGGAGGAGGAGGAGAGAAAGAGACGAGGAGGACGGAATTACCATACGCTTTGTACCAAAAATAGAAACTCTATAGACATCTGGAAGGTTGGGAGGAGGATGAGGAGGGCGGAGGACAGCGGATGCGAGAGGGTAAAGAGAACTATAACCGTGAGAACTAGGAGGGAAGAAGGAAAGAATTCTGGAGAGTTAAAAGCTTTCGAGAAGAGATGTGGTGGTGATGAAAGATGAGGGTATACGGTAGTAGTGGTTGACTTTAAGCGGCGGTCTCGGACTGCTCCTGAAACGAGATTCAAGGTCAGAAGAGTCTCCGAGAATCTCTGTTTACCTTCTTGAGCGATTCGTTCAACTCGGAGGCTTCGGTGACGTCCATATCGTCGTCTTCACCGCCGAAATCTTCGTGGTGGACGTTGGATCCGGTGCTCGGAAGAGGGTTGCTTGATCCGGGAGCGGAGTTCACGTTCAGAGCCTGAGACTGAAGAGGTTTTATGAGGTCTTCGAAAGGGGAACTCACCTGAAGCCAGTTGAGGACAAACTGCTTGTTCTCGAGAACGTTCGAGGGAAGATTTGAGCTGCTGATGGAGACCGGCGTCTGCGAGAGCGCGAGGAGAGAGCTGGCGTCGGCCAAGGCACTTTGCGAAAGTTTCGGTCGATCTGAAATGAAACAAACACTTAGAAATCAGTCCCGAATCCGTCTTAATCGCTCTTTTCGTCTCTCTCAGTCCCTCACATCAATTAGCCTGCCAGTCTAGTCTCCCCTCTCGTCTGATCCAAAACAAAGTCTACAAATCCGTTGTAATCTTACTACAGCGATCCATGGACACTTGGACCTTTCCCCTTCTCCATCAGCTGTGTTTTCGCAGCAAACACCCAATCAATGGCGCAGCTCCAAGAACAAAAACCTCCAATCTTTCGCGTTCTTCCCGCTGCGTTCAAAAGCACTTACCAGCTGTCTTGTCGGCTCCGTTGGCCGAGTTTCCGGCGCCGGCGGCGCTGTTCGCGGCGGCAATTCCATTCGCGTTCAGCACGACACACTTTCTCATGTGTTTTTCGAGCGTCGAGTGCACGGAGAACGGCATCTGACAGATGTAGCAGTGGAACGTCTCCTTCCCCTGTTGCCCGTGGGTCCGCATGTGCCGCGTAAGCTTTGAGGACTGCGCGCAGGCGTACGGACACAGCTGGCACTTGTAGGGCTTCTCGCCGGTGTGGCTCCGAAGGTGGACGATCAGGTTGGAACGGTTCGTGAAGACCTTGTGGCAGAACTGGCAACGGTCCTTCTTCGACTTCCCATCCCGACGCGCCGCGGGCTCTGCGAGCTCGTTATCGTCCACGACGATCAGCTTCTCGTCGTCGTCGGAAGATCGTTTGTCCGGAGAGCTTGTTCCGAGTTTGGCGACCTTCGCGGGAGGACCCAGAGGAGAGCTCACGTTCAGCGACGACTCGGTTCGTTCCAGAGGAGAACCTCTCCGCCTCTGCGAATTGGTGGTGGACAAAGGCGTAGAAGGGTGCTGGAGCGCCGCGGCGACGGTGGGAGTCATTGCTCCGCCGAAGGAGTTTGTCGGAGTCGGCGGCGCGAAGATCTGCTGCGACGCCGAAACCAGGTGGTTCAGCGACGAGGGATCTTCGATCTTGGGCACAGTGGGCACGGTGGCGTTGAGCAGAGCCGCGGTCGTGGTAGCCGGGAGCACCGCGGCAGGGTTCAGCAAGGTGCTCGGGTTTCCGGAGTTCAGGTTCATGTAGTACTCTTGCATGACGTTCAGCATACTGGGCTGGAGGAAGATGTTCTGCATGTTCTGGAGGCAGTTTTGTTGCTGTTGCTGCTGTTGCATGGCGGTGAGGGCGGCGAGAGTGGACTGGAACGACGAGGTGGCGGTCGAAGTGGGCACGAATCCGGGCGCCGGAGCCATGACCTGGGACTGCTCATCGTCGGTGACGTCGACCTGGTATCCTGGCCTGAAACAGAGAAAAGGGTCAGAAGGAACTCAGAAAGTCGTGAAAAGAATAAAAAGAATTTGAAAAGGAAAAGTGAAAAGCGAGGGTTAGTTATCTCAGTCAGTCATCAACCAGCAAGCCGTTAATTCCACTCCTGTGAAACTCACAGTAGCTTAGAGAACAGCCGATGCATGTACTGCTCGGGTGTGGTCTGCTGAACCACCTCATCACCACTAGAATCAAGAATCCCTCATTAAGGAATCGCTCCGAAAATGGCAAACAAACGTACCTTCTGTTCTCGGCAGATCTGAGCGAGTCCGAGCCGGGAGTGTTGGCGTTCTCTGCAGTTGACTGTTCGCCTAAACAACGACCTGGGTTACGGTAGACTGGATATCGGGAGGGGTCATTGGTAGACTTACCCGCTTTCTCGGCGATCTCCTTGAGACGTTCGGAGCAGAACGCGTTCCATCTGAAGGCACTTTTTCCAGAGGTTCCAATTCCGTTCTTCGCGTCGGCTTGGCTGTTGCGGTTCCTTTGGGAGAGCGGCGTGACCGAAGGCGGCGGTTGGGAGAGGGCGTCGCCGCTGGATTGGGGAAATTCGTACGCTGGCAGATTCTCGACGGTCACCCGGAGTCCGTGGGCGACGTACACGTGCTTCAGGAGTGCCCAGATGTCCGAGCATTGCTGGTGGCAGTTGAGGCAGGTGCACACGCCTCGGGCGGAGATGGAACCGTCGTCGACGATAAAGCTTTTTCCTGAAACGAGAACAGAAATTAGGATTCCAAGTACAGAATTGGGGGTCAAATTAGGATCAACGCAAATGTTCCCCGAATCTATTCTTAGTTGCGTCCCCCGCATGACTCATTGGATCCAAAGGTCAGCACGTCCGATTCGCGTTGTTTTCAACTTTTTCAGTGACAGTCCGCTCCCAGGACCGGCGAGTTGTTTGCGCTTTCCAATTGCCGGCCCAAATGTTTCGGGCGCCAAATCGTCCCGCACAAATGTACACAGCGACGGCGCCGTGTTTGCCGAGTATTTCTTTCTATTTTTTCGCTTCATTTTGTTTATTCAGCATCGACGGACCTTCGACGTGCCGCGGCAAGCAGCCAGGCAGGATTCGCCCCTCGCTCGCCGTCGTCGCCGTTCGACCGATCAGCGACCGGCCAACGAAACAACCAACAATTTTATGCGTTCGACCCTCGTCGTCGTTAAACAACTGGAGCCAGAAAAGCGGCCCGGCGGTCAAGTTGAATTATTCACGAACTCCCAACTTCAAACGGCCACTTTGAGCTGGGTTTAGCAGGGCCAAAGGCTACTGTATCGCCATGAGAGTTTCTCGAAGTGACTAAGGAAATGTTGCGAACATTGATTCTTCGGGTGCACTTTCGGTTCTTCTTCGAGATTTTATGCTCGCCCCCCGCAAATCAGTTTTAGAGCCTGTGGGTCGGTCGCTGGCGAAGACGCTGGCTGGCTGCAGGGTGGGTCGCCTCGTTTCTTTTCGGACTTTCGCAGTAACCGTCATGAAAAACCGCGCAGAGGACGACAGAAAGTGCTTGGAGAGAGTAGTGGAAGTTGTCCTTGTGGTGCCCTTTTTGCGATCGGTGAGAAAAAGTGCAAAAATGACCGGTTTGACCGGTTTTCCCCTGGAAACGCTGCTGTTGCTGCTGGCGACTCTGGCTGTGAGTGCGAAAGGACGCCGGCGGGATTACGTGAATCTGCGCCGCCGCCTCCGCGCGTAATGGTCGTTTTCCGCAGCCTGTTTGCAATCACATGTATCCCCCGTGGGGATAAACCTGATTGGCGGACCAGAATGCGACAAAGAAGTGGTGGATGTTAGCCCGACGATGACGCAAACCGGCGGAAAGGTGCAACTGCAGTGCAGAAGAAGCGCAGATAAGGAAATTTGAAATTCACGCAAAAAAGACCCCGGGAACCGGTTAATCCCCGTCCCTAACTGGTCAAGTTCTAAATGCACCGCAGATTGCAATCGGGTTTCGGGCTTTTTGGGCAAATTCCTCCTAAGTCGATTTGGGAAAGTCGACCACGACGACGATCAACCTTCGAAGGCTCCTCCGATCTTCGCCTCTGATAAACAACAAAACAGGCCCAAGACCAATCGATCCTCGTCCCCTTTTTGCCGGTGATCAAAGTGCACCGCCACCGGACGTTCTCCGGGAAATGCCAGATTCAACGCGCGTGATAGTTGCGTTTCTCTTTACTGTTCCGTTCTTCTCTCTAAAGGCTTATCAGGCCCGGCAGCGCTTATCTCCGTAGAATGGCTCTCGTTCCCTTCTTCTTCTTCGCTTCGGGCTTATCATCAAACAAAGAAAACTGTCGACACAAACACATCGACATGGATATCAAAAATGGAGTGATGGAACTAGAACGTGATTCGCCCTGACCAGAGGAGCCGAAGAAGGACGGTCCCTACCAGCGGCAGTGCAGTCCCTCTTTTGCCTGAACAGAACACCAGCGCTCGGAGCACTTCTTGTCATGTGTTTGTCGGCATCGATTTTCGACGTCGTCGTCGAACGCCGAACGAAAACGAATTCCTGTTCCGCCCTCGGAGAACACGGCCGGGAGGAATCAGAGTGATCGGGCGCCGTGGCTGAGCGAGGAGGAGGCTACGATAGCCGCCGCAGGTAGCCTTGAGGTAGCCCTCGACGGCATTGCGCAGTCCCTCCTTCCTTCCTGCCTCATGATCAGGGAAACGGCGAAATGCGAGAAGATCGGCGAGAGAGAACTGGGAAATCGAGTGAAAGTGTGACAGAAACAGTCAGCAGCAGCAGCGGCGGCGGCACAGAAGACCGGTTCTTGACTCGATCTTCGTTTGCTAGTTTCTCTCGCGCTCGCCTTTCGCCCGCTTCCCCTCTTTCTACAATAGCCCCTCGGCTCGATTTTTCTGTTTGTGTGTGTGCTGTTTCCTGAAACCCGGGCCAGCGGCGGCGGCCGGCCGGACGTCCGCAGCACCCTCGACTGATCCAGGCAAACGAGAAATCACTCTATTCAAACGTAGTCAAACAAAAAATTCCGTGAGTCGACGACGGAATGTTTGTCCAGCTTGTTGGCTCTCGGGGTTTGGGACGCCGCCGTGCGTTTCAGAAAACTCGCCGCCGGTGCAATTTGCGCGAAAACGAAGCGCGTCGATGACCTCGGCAGAAGGTCGTCGGCGAGGCGTCGTCGTCGTTGAAAACCCAAAAAAACCCTGCGCGAAAGTGAGGAGGTGATTTGGGAACCGCCGAAACAGGAATTACATAATGGCGCTCTTCTCTGTAGGCCTCGCGCGTCGTCGTCCTGCGGCGGCGGCGGCGGCCGGTTGATGGCGCAATCACCGGCTGTGGCGAGCGCGAGTGAAAGCCGAGCGAGTGTCGTCATGTGCCCAACTGGCGACATGTACAATAATAAACAACGCGGCGGGGGCGATTTTGGGAAACACGCGCGTAAACGGTCCTCCAGTACTGCCGAGGGACAAAGAACACCGGGATTTCGCAAGGCGCAAGCGGTCAAAGACCAAGGGTAACATGGTAAGGAAGAAGGACCAACCTAGATCGGCAGTGTCAGTGGAGGCTTCGAGATGAAATTTGGCGGAGGGCGCCGAACGGTCGTCACGGGATGACATCATGAGCAGCATTCCGGGATTCGCCGAAGAAGAACGGCCGCAGCGGACATCCTAAAATAGGGTCCGGTCAGAAACATGACCAAGGGAGGCTCTGGAACTTACGGAATCGAAGAGTCGCCGCCTGCTCACGCGTTCGTAGGCTGCTGGAGGTGAATCCACGGCGGACATCGAAACATCGTCCGAGGGAGAGAGTTTCCCTTCGCACCGGGAAATCTGAAACCGAGCATATCTTACACAGAGGTTCCAAAACGTTCTCCTACCTTGTGTTCCATGTACAAACTGAACTGGCTAACAGGGAACTCGTGCTGGCAATCCCCACAGAGGATGATGTCCCTTTGGGTGGAGTGGTGCAGATGGCGATCGTCGCTGGAGGCGCTCTCGCTGGGTGAAGCCACGTCGTTCGCCCGGCATTCGATGGATTCGACTCCGGAGTCCGAGGAGGCCATCGGAGTGCCGCCTTTCTTGTTGGTTTCTTCGGCCGAGGGGACTACCGAGGGTCCGGCTTCGTCGACGACGCCCTCGTCGTGGACCACCACCTCCTCGAGATCTTCGTCACCGACCATCATCTTCACTGGCGACGATGAGGATTCTTCTTTGGGCTCGGAGGAGGCCGCGCTGCTGCTGCTCAACGTCGGCTTCCGCCCGCGTTTCCTTCCGCCGACGGACGCCGACGACGGATTCTCTTTTCTGGTCGTCGGGGTCGTGGTGACAGCGCTCATTCAAAACGTTGGTTTCAGAGACAACGAGGAAGACACAAACTGGAGTAAATAGGAGGAAAGGAGAACTAAGGGAAGAATATAGATGGTATATGCATAAATGGTATGCGAGAAGGGAACCGGGAATATGAAATCACCGGGTTCGGTTCACCTTCTGGCGTCCAAGTTGATCACCGGGTGGAGGAGGAGTTTGAGTGGAGGCGCTGGAGCTTGGACCTGGAAAGAAACAGAAACATAACAAGAGGAATCATCCGGCGTTCGCGGCACGTCTTCGCGGGTCACTCGCGGACTGATAACACGCGCAAAATGTGAAGTTGACTGCCAGCAGCGATTGAAAGCACACGGACGGCGTCGGACTCTCGGGTGGTCCGCCCATCATCGCAGTGACCGGGCGGCCGCCAAGGTTACCGTAACAGCAGAAGAACATCCCCGAGTGGCGACAATAACAAGTTGTCGCCAAGAGGAACTGTAAGGGAGCCAGGAAGAGGCTGCTGAGGAGTCGCAGAATCGCGGAGGAGGAGGTTCGCTGCTGGGCTGGACTAGGAAGCGCGCCGAGGGACACGACCCACCTGAACCGGTCGCCGAGCGAGAGTGCCCCTTCCGCCCGATGGGCTCGGCTCCTCTGCTCGCGGCGGCTGGCTCCTCTGGTTACTCATCCATCCGCGCAGCGGCGATTCGCTCTCGACAACACCGGCAGCAGCAGGAGCACAGAAGACCGCCTCTACTGTAGAACTGCGTTGGGGCTAGAGAAGCGAGAGAAAGCGCGGTGCGCGATCTGTGGAAGAAGAGGAGAAAGTGAGGAGAATACCGGAATATGTCAACACACAGGCAGGGAGCACGCACGCTAACTCTCTTTTCCGCGACTCGTCAAACATACCGCCGGCGCCGAACCGAGTCCAAGAGCCAAGAAGTGGGGAGCAGGAGAAGACCGCGGAGGTCTTGCGGGGGTTCCAAATAGAAGAAGCGATAATCTTGCGCCGCCCGCGATGATTCGCCTTTGATTAGGAGGACAAGCGATTTTGGAACTCCCTAAGGGTCGCAAGACTCTCAGATTGACATTGGCATGCGGGCGTCCACCCTCTTTTCGTCCTCGACAACGTCCAACTGGTCCAGGAGAAGGGAAAAAGCAAACAAAAAGAGCGGACGCGAAGGAGATGAAAGGTTGAGGGTTAAGGATCACACGGGAAGCACGTAGAAATGGAAATGGAACTCGGAAAAGCGTTCGAAAGCACGCAAACCCAAAAATAAAATCGAATTTCGAAAATCTGAAATTGGTAAAACTCGGACATTCGTTTCTTCCTTCCAAACACTCCACAAATTTCCAAATAAACCCCAAAAACGTAAAACCACACTCGGCGGCCACTCAGAACAAGCCGCCGACCCATGCGAGCAGGAATATTTATAAACTCTGCTCCTCGCTGAGTGGTTCCGTGGCCAATGGCCAGTCGACTGGCTCTCCGTCGCAGCAAAAACGCGTCGCCATCTGAAAAAGATCGCAAAACTAAACAAAACATCACGCATATGGTTTCAATTTAGCCGCCAACAAGACCACGCAGTCGCCAAAGGGTCGCCGGAACAAGGGTTTTCTAGAGCCGGGCGAGGTCCCCTCTCCGGGGTCACAGGGCCTAAGACCAAAGAAGCGAACGCCGGACAAAACATGCACACATTTGCGGTCGACACAACCCCACATACACGCGAAAGCCATCTGGAAGCCGCCGTTTTCAGCTTTCGCCGTCTATAAAACGGGTTTTCGCGGGTTGCTTTCCTGCTGCTGATGGCGGTGGGCTACTGGCTCTCCTCTTCCCTCTGCCGCTGCTCCCCGCCACTTGCTGATGCTCTTCTCATCCTCCTCGGCTGCTCCTCGGCCACCGAGCAACGCGCAGAGCAATTTGAATAAACGTGTGTGCTTGGGAGTGCTGTTCTTACTTGAGTGAAGGAAGAGGAGTGTCCGGAGGGCCCCAGCCGGTTCGCCGGCCGCGCTGCCGCGAAAACAACTGACAAGGAGCACCGAGTGACCAGTGGTCGCCAGGGTGAAAAAGGCGTCCGCCTGCACGAGGTCCGCCCCAGGGCGGACATCCAATTAACATGCAAGCGAGCAAGAAGAAGTCGACTCGGCAACATTGAAAACGAGCGACGATTTTGATTGCGCAAATGTTGTATAGCCGCCGTTGGCCCCGGAAGACCCTCGGCTGCCCCGAGGCTCCATTGACATGTGTACTGAAGGCATGGAGAACCAGAAAAAGAAAAAGCGACTAAAAAAAGGCGCGAAAAGAAGGAGGACGAGTTGTAAAGCGAGAATAAGCAAAAAGACGGCCGAGAGTTTGAAATTTCAGCTCGAATTTACGATTATATCCGCAGAAGCTAGAATCGGCGGCGGCGTTTTAAGATGCCCTCGTTTGCACGTCACAATAATTGTTGTTTGGACGCTTTTATGGGAGAGGCGAGGCGCGAGTTATAATTAAAGAGCCTCAAATTTAATAATTCGCGGTCGCCATAGGAGCGGCAGGAATTTAGCACGTTGTGGCGTCATCGGGTTGTACGAAAACCGAGTTAGGAGTTGGGAAAACAGGGGTGACTGGGAGAGAACCAGGGCTCAGGATCCAGACTCTTGGCTCTTGGTCAAGGCCCAGAACAAGCAAAGAATAGCAGCAAGGTCCGGTCCTGCAAAGTGCAAGAGCCGGTCGGGCAGCCGAGTGCACCCGAAGTTCCCGGAAGACTCGACTGACCAGGAACATGCACCATGTCCACTTTTCTCCGGTCTCCCTCCGCTGCACCGGTTTTTGTTTGCCCCGGAAACTGGCCCTCCTTCTCTGGTCCACCTTCGCCAGCGGCCCAGCAGACGCTGGTCAAACAAACGATCGTCTAGCGATCCGCGGGGAGCAGGCCTGAAACCTCGCTGGCCGCTGTCCAGCGGCGGCGGTCTCTTTCCGCCAGCCGCCGCAGGCTCTTTTCACAACTCTTCTCCTTCCGGCCTCCTCCTCCGCCGCCGCTTTTCGCGCTGTATAATGCATGTGCATGTATGAGTGTGTATGTGAGTGTGTATATGTTTGCAATATTCTTCTTCTTCTCTCTTTTCCCGGCTGTCGCCATTGGCCACGCCTAGCAATCGTCGTCGTCGGCGTCGTTTGGTTGCGAAAAGCGAAGCGAACGACGAACGGCTGCCGCTGGCCGAGGGCCGCAATAGTGCCTCGGGGCATATACACAACCAACCAGCATCCATCCACACATACACACAACGCAGGAGGCGGCAGCATTCATACGAGAAGCCTGGAGCATGGCGCTGCAACAAAAAAGGCTCCTTCGACCGGGTGTAATTACCGAGGAGTGGCCAAGGGACGCCCCGCGACTCGGGCAACCACGCTATACACACAAACTTGAGCGTGAAATCGGTCAATCGGGCGAGCAAAAGGGAGAAAATGACCAAAAGAGGTTTTTTGCGGAAAAATCGGTGAATGTTGGAACCACTTTTAAAGACTCCGGAGCGGTAGGGGTTTTAAATAGCCACGTTCCAGTAACGTCCCGAGTACTGTAGGGCCGAAAACACAAACTTTGCGGCTGTAATTCGCGATTAATCGTTTGCTGAATAGTAAATGACGCCTTTTTCTCCTCTAAATACAAAATTACAACAACAAAGACGCAAAAGAACAAAACGAAGAAGCGAACGGAGGTGACTCCAGTCGTGGCGTTATCAGCGCTCCAGAAAGTCGCTTTAGCTAATTTACGGATGATAAAAGAGGGTTTTTATCTCAAAACTATACACGCAGAAACCGAAACGCAAACAGAAAGTGATCTTTTGAGGGTTCCGTCGACGGATGAGTACTTTAGAAAGAGTATTTCAGGGTTTCGAAAGTTCCGAAAAACGCAAAGTGGTTTCAAGTTTAAAGGTTAATCCGCAAAAAGACAAACAAGGCCGCGAGGCGCTCCGGGAACCCCTCGAGGGAACCCGAAGAAGCGAATAATTGGCTTCAAAATTGGTCTTTCCACGTTGCCTTTTTTGTGCCACACACGAAAAAAGCGGCTTTTCGGAAACTAAAAATGCAAAGCGAGAATATGTGAAAAGGCCCGGAACGAAGAACCCTCGCTCGCTCGCCCCACTCAACGTCATCATCCCCTCTGGAGCATAGATTAAGGGAGAACCACAAGCGAGGAGCGCTTCGCACGCGTAATCCTCAGATTCCCATCCACACGCGCTGCGTGGAGGGGATGACGCTGGTGTCCGAAAGGCGAATCCCGGCTTCAGGGCGTCAGTGGACGTCAGGAGCCGGGCTGAGAAGGGGATAATTCTGGATTTACCGGGGGAGAGACGTTCCAGCTACAAATCAGCTGATGACGAGGGTTCTGAAGGCCGCGATGACAACAAGCCTGAGAGGTACAGAGGAAGGAGAGTCCGGTGGAGGGCAAAAATACATCTTGCAGGGGGAAGAGGAGCTCATGGAGCAGGAAACGAGGCGCCGACTCTTCTCGGAGGCCCTGAGGCTGGTGGTTACGGCTAGTCTCCTCGCTCGGCCTTGGAGGCTACGCTAGGCTAGCGGGTGGCGGCGGCGTTGGTGGCCGGAAAAATCGCCCGTCGGCGGCGGCGCGAGAGAGATCGCGGAGCGCGGCAGAGAAACGCGACGGTTTTTTGGATGATCGTATGGATGTATGCGTGTGGCGAGTGTGTATGTGAATGCGTATGTGCTCTCTAGGCTATGCGCTCTTTCTCTTTCCTTCTTCTTCTTCCAGCGAGGACGGCGGCGGCGACTTGCCAGCCAGCCAGCTGGTTAGAGAATGCGGCATAGAGGAAAGAAGAAGAATATATCGCTTGAGGGCGCCCCGTGTGTCGTCAACAACACACGCCGACGACGTCGCAAGTGTTTTCCCGCCACCGTCGCCAGGCAGGTCCTCTCGCTCTCTGGCCAGCAGCCACTTCCACTGCGCGAACAAGAGGAAGACGAAGCCCAGAGAAGAAGATGGACCGAGAGCGACCGGCCGTCGGTCGCTCGGTTGGCAGGGCGTCGTCCACCCTCGGGCAAACCGGAATCCAGGAAGGAAGACGGGCAAGCGAAAGTGTAATAGAAAGTGATCGCATTTCGTGATCGCCGAATCGTTGAAAGCGCTTTTTCTGAATTTTCGCGATTTGCAAAACGTCCGAAAAGAAGAAAACAGATGATTTTTGGGGGAATCGAGAGGTTGATCAGCTGATTTTGGGTGCGTTTATAGAGACGCCCTGCCAGTTCCAGTCCCTCTTCCTTCCCGAACATGGGTCCGCTGCAACCCGAGTCCTCCACCGTCCACCTTCTCTCACGTTCCGACCAAAAATAACAAAATCCTTATCGAAACCGGTTTTTGCCAACAACGATTGTGACCAAGACTTTTGCCCTTTTGTGTTTTCCACCGACAGGAAAACAACTTTTCAGGGTCATCTCAGGCTTAGCCGCGGCCGCTCTTCGCTCCCGGTCTCTTGTTCTCGGCTCTAGAGCTTCGAACTCTTCGCGTCCACTTGGCTTCTGGGTGATCTCAGAGTCACAAACGTTGTTTTCGATGCAACATCGCTGCAACGGCGGCCACAAATGAGTAGTGACAAACAAGTGACGCAAGGCCGAAGATTCATTCCTTCGCGGCAACACAGGCAACATCGTCCGACGTGCCCGGTAAACATCGAGGAAGAGTATTGTTGTTTGTGCACACACATAACAGCCCGCAGGAGGAGAGGGAATAACAAAAATAACACAAAAGTCTCTCTTCTTCGCTTTCCTTATCACTTGAACCTCCCCCAGCGGCGGTCGCGGTTCATCCGCCACGTTTTGGCGCTAAGCCAGCGCGGGGGTGACAAAGCCCTTTGAACTGTCAGTCAAAACGGCTCCCCGAAAAAGTGCAACAGAAAGGGAAGCCGCCGCTGGGACAACGACGAGTAAAAGATGCCCTGCAAGGCAGTTAGGGTGGTCGAGGGAAGGGGGAGGAAGACCCGGGTTTCTTGCGAGAGGAGGGTGCGTGTTGTTGTTTTGGACGGCGCGCGAGGGACAATTCTTCGGGGGACGTCTGGACAACGCGAAGACCTCGCTGGCGGCGAAGAAGGCGATGTCGTCGCCGGGGGCGATTAATCACTTCGGCCATGAGAGCGTAAAGTGCAACACATCCCCAGCGAAGACGAAGCTGGAGGATTAACCGGCGCGGGAGAGGCTCCTCGGGGATCGGCTGGTCGCTGGATGCCACCGCTGGACGCCCGGTCAGAAGCCGAAGATAAATCTTGGCGCCGAGATTAATTCGAAAACGAAAACACACGTTGCAAAAGGAGAAAAACGCGAAAAGGGGCTGAGGAGAATGGAGGTCGTTAAGGGTGGTTGAGGGGTAATCGAGGTTTAGTCGGGCTCATGGGAAAGGGACCGAAAACAGGGATACTGTAGAGGGGGAGAATTTAGGGATCTAAGACCGATCTTTAAGTTGAGGTTATGAAACTGTAAGGTATGAAAAAGACAGTTGGTTTAAACCCTGAACCGTTTAAGAGAATTACGAAAAACCCATCTAGATGAGAAAAGAGGAAACGGTAAAGATGAGAAACTCAAAAGCTCAAATGCATATGAATCAAAATGTCCTGCAGAGCTGAAAACAGCCAAAGTTGGCCTAAGATTAAATCAAACCCTCTAAAGTCCAAAACTTGCCCGGACCTCGCCAAAACGTCCCGCAAATTCCTTGATTTCGTTCGACTCAAACACTTGAAAAGAGGGAAACGAGGATCGGCTGGCCGGTCACTTGGCCAGCCGTCGCACGCCACATGACTTCGGCGGCGAAGCCTCAGAGGGGGAGGACAATACGTCAAAGCGACGACGCCGGCCGCCGGGTCCTCCCGCCGCTTTTCGGCCCGCGGCCAAACATAATCACACTATACACTATACAGCGGGACGCGTTTTTTTCGGCACTAGCTTCGGGAATTTGGGGTTCGGCAGCCATCCATCCAGCCAGCGAACCGAGAGCTGGAGGAAGGAAGACGGAACCGCTAGAGGGCCGCGTTCCCGTTTTAATCACCATTGTCCATTTGCGGGGAGAAGCGGCAGAAGAAGAGGAGGAGGAACGCGAGAATCGGCGCTTATCAGTTGCGAGATGATAAAAAAGACACCTGGAGACGACGCCACGCGCTTTGGGGGGCCATTTCGCGCTCCGACGGCCGAAATGGAAGTCGAAATAATGGTGGCGCCCGGCCGGCCGGCGGCCAACAATGCCCAAACCAGGGAGACCACCGAAGACCGGCCGCGGGAAGGACGGAAGGACGTTTTCGGGGCCGCAGAGGGCCGCCGCAGGCGCTTGATAATGACGACGATGACGAGAAGAACGCCGGAGGGGCCGCTGGATGGCCAACAAAATGATGATGGCGGTGGCGGCGACAGCAGAAAGAAGAAGAAGAAGACGAGAAAGAAGAGAAGCGCTATACATACACCGAATATACACAAGAAGCGACTCTCCTGCGGTGATAAGCGCCGGCCGGCCGGAGTGGGGGACGCCGCAAAAAAGGGTCCGGCGGAGCAGGACGCCGGTCTGCAACATTTGGAGACGATCATGTGGACGTCGTTTACGTGGACGAAAATTCGTATAGGGAAGAAGGAGATGGGTGGGTCCATGAAGGAAGGGAGGAGGGTGACTGTACGGTGAGAGGGCAGAAGGGGTATCAGTTTGGAGGCGGAGGTTTTGGAATTTGAGGGGTGTTCTGTAGGGAAATGGAGTAGGTTGAATGCTGAATAGGCTGGAAACCTAGGATTCGAAACATATTGAAATTGAGAGATTCTCCGACTCTCCGACTCTTCTTAGATCCCAAAAGCTGCAATTTCCAGTTGCCTGTTTTTTCCATGAATTTCAGATTAGTGTGAACGTTGTTTCCCATTCGAAACTTCGTTCGAATTCTCTGGACCCAAATAGAACCAAACCCTCAAAAGGAACCCGACCCTTCAAGACCCTCCAAGGACATCACCAGCTTTGTTTCAAACCCATCCAAGTCTCCCTTCGAAAGAATCCCAGAGTTTGCAAAATCCGACAACTAAGAAAAATATGGGAATTCGTTAGCAGAAACGGGGGAGGATTTCTGCAAGCCACCCTTTAAAGACCCTTAAAAAGAGGCCATTAGAGGCTGGCGGCTGGCTGGCTGCTGACGTCTGCAGCTGCTGGTGACAACGTGGGAAGTCCTAGATGGACACGACGACGTCGCCTCCAACGAGAAATAAATAAACGAAAGCGAAACTGTCGCGCGAAGTGAAAGCGAATCTGGGAAGCTCGTGGCGTCGCCGCGTGGTGTTGTTACCAGACGGCGGCCACGCACGACGCCGATGATGCCTGGAGGCGGGCAGCGGTGATGTGGTGGTGGTGGCTATAAGCCAAAAACTGGTCCACCGGGCGGAGCGCGGCTGTTGGAAGCTGCCGAAGAAGCGCTGAAGAAGACACTTACGTGAGCGCGCGCACTTCCCCGAAGCTCCGCGGGTTGCGCAACGCCGCTGGTCACCGCCGCCGTAAATCGCCTCGGGCGACAACTAGCTTCGCGATTACCTAACAGGGAGGATGCAGGCAGCAGACAAGGCCACTCGCCGGTCTAAATCGCGCTTCCTCCTCTCCCCTGATGCCCAATCGGAGGAGCGATTTGCGCGGGCGCGGAAGAACCGGATTCCGAGTGATTTTATGCAAAAATTGAAAGTGAAATAAATCGCCACACAAGAGAAGAGATTTGGGAGGAGAGGCTAGTTTCGAGGTTCTGGTAACCCGATCAGAGAGTTGCGTTGGGAGGTTTTTGGGTGGCGTACGTGAGTGGGACGAGGTGAACCCGGTTCTTGAAGCCGGGAAAAAGCCAAAGAGGAACAACTCCCACGAGCTCGCAGGTTTCTATTGATCCAAAACACCAAGAATGGAAGCACTGGTCACCCCTTTTCACTTCCACCAGCCACTTTCTAGAACGTTTTGCGTATTTTTTGGTTTCCACGTTAAACTTGTTCGCCGAGTTTTTCTCCGCTCGCCTTTTTCTATTTTGGGTTTGCGCAACGCGGTTTCGGTCATTAACCTGGGATTATTAAACAGGGAATGAGTGTTTTGTGAACGTGGAATACGTGAGTTCTGGAGCTTCTAAAGAGAAGCTCCGAATTTCCTTCTTCTTATACTCTCAAGGCTTCCCTCTGAGGACTCCAACCCATAAAATCGTTCAAAATCGCCCGAGGGAGTTCTGTTTTGTAACAATTCCTCTCGGCGTCCGAAAACATGAAACACCGCGCTTCAATTAAGCGATCGGCCGCCGATCAGCGAAGCGAAAGGTTTGAACTTGTTTTACGCATCAGATGGGCACGGCGCTGAACCCCTCTTCGACCCAGGGAGGAAGGAAGCCAGCAGGCTCGAGTGCTCCTCTGAAGGCTCCGCTGGTCTCCCCGGCGCCGCAGCTCACCGAGGACAGGTTTGTTTCAGTTTGGTCGTCGAGTGATCGACGACCGAAACAGAAGAACGAGTCGCCAGAGTCGCCAGTGGAGCCGTCAGCCGCTCGAAGAGGAGCCACCGCTTCGCTGGCCGACCGAAGAAGATCCAAAAGGGGAAACGTAGTTGGGGCTAATTTGCAAATCGGAAGGCAAAAAATTCCGCGACCACCAGCACGTTTTCGGACGTCGGCGGAAGGCGGTGGAAAGCGATCGCCTCGGGCGAAACGGCGGAAGAGCTATTTGCATAAGTGAAACTGTGGCTATGACGCGGTGCAGGCCGGCGATAACGACGTCGGTGACGCCGACGACGACGCAAACGATCGAAATGCAAACAAATGTTTGTTTTAACTCTTTTGTCCGGCTCTGGAACTGTTTGCCCGCACAGTGCATCAGTGCAGGCAGATGCGGAACGCGGACAGAAAGCGCGGAAAAAGAGTGTTTTGAGGTGTTCTTAAAGGAAATTGAAACTGAGGATTCAATTGTGAATCAGGGATTGAAGGATGGAAACGGATGTTCGGAGGATGATCCCGATTTGCCTTATTCAAGTTTAGCCCAATCTAAGCGTTTTTGAAGTGACATTCTTTCCAAGGACTTCACTTTAGGAAATCGAATAACTCCAAAATCTGCATAATCAAGCAGCACGTTGCAAGCCCTGCTTCTGACCACTTTAGCCTATTATATCCTTAACATGTCTTCCCTAACGTTCTCATAAATAATTCTCTTCGTTGTCCCTTTTGTCTTCTCAGCTCTCAGCCCTCAACCCTTAAAAGGCCATAACCAAAATGACCACCTGTTTCTCGTGCTGAAATTTCCATAAAACCCCCAAAGCGCGGAATTTAAGTGAACCTACGTTGGGAAGAAGAGGAGAGCAAATAGCCGAGCCGAAGTCCACTTGGAGGCAGTCGGCTGGCCGGTTCTGCGGCGTCTTCTCGAGTTACTCACTTCGTCGTTCTGGGCGATTCCATTTCCGGACAACAAAGCGGCCGCGGAATCGGACAAGAACACAATGACAAACGACGACGTCGACGGATTGCTAGCGGCGGCGGCGGCAGCGGCGGCGGCGGAGACGTCGAAATGCAAACCATTAGGCAAACAGAAACGTCGGCGTCCGAGGCGGCTTCGGGCTTCGCGCCGGCCGTCGGCGTCATACAACAACATGCCACACGCACGCAACAACAATGCACCAACGAAGCAGCAAAAGAAGGCGGCCGAGGGACGAAAGAGGCGCGATCGTGAGTCAGAAGGGACGAAGAAGGCGTTTCGAGGAAGAACGAGGGAGAGGAAGGCCGATGCCTGTTGTAGCCACAGGGCAGGAGCGCCGATGGGAGAAGGAGGCGGTGTGACTGGGTGATTCCAGGAAGGAATCGCGAGAATTCAAAAGGTGATGATCTGGAAAACATTTTGAGGGTCATTTGGAGGGAGCTGTAACGACGGATGGAGCCGGGGAAAGATGGATTTTGAGTAGAAGTTTCGACAGAAAGGCTAAAGGTTGAGGGTTGAAAGGCAGAAAGTGCAGAAGCTGATTGATGTTGGGACACGAGTCCTTAGTGGTTTCTACTTCCATTCATCTCATCTACCGTAACCAACGTTTTTAAAATATTCTTTATACCTCCCAGAAAGCGCGGAAATCGTACAGCGCCACTTTTTGCTTCTTTCACCCTTTTTTCCTTCGTTTTTTCTCGCTCAGATCGAATTCTCGAATGCTATTTCGGTCCTCCGGTCCAGAACCACTCCGACTACCACGTCTCTTCATTTACTTTATTTGCGCAGCAAGATGCAAAAAACTAATCGACCACCACTATACAAATAAACCAAACTCAAACGTCCACATTTGCATGCGATCCCGAGCAGAGATATGCATTGGCGGCTCTGGGGAGTGGGGACAGATCTGAGAGGCCTCGGCCGTCCACCTCGCTCCCAGATGTATCGCGTTTCCGTTCCGTTTTCCGTCTTAAAAGATAAATAAAGAAAGATAGAAAACAATGATTCGGCCGCAGAGGCCGGTTTCGCCTTCTTCCCAGAGGTTCTCCTTCTCCATCTTCTAAGAACCAGAAAGCGAGAAGAAGACGGGAGGGAGGCAAGAGTCTTGCTCCTCGAAGCCCCCGGGGAGCGCGGGTTGATTGGGGCCTGATTTGTTGTTGTTTTGTTGCGTTTGTGCGGATTCGCCGCGCGCCGCGCGGTGTGACTGTGACGCCGTGGCGGAGGGAAGAAGAGCGATGGACGCCGCCGAAGGGGCACAATGGGAAGCAGAAGAGGGCGAAAGTGAAAGCCAGCTTTTCCTGTTCTGGATCGTCGTCGTCATCGCGCCGCCACGAGCGCCGTTTTCCAGCAGCAGACAAAAGCACAGGAAAACACGATGTTGGGGACCGACAGTCTCCTTCCTCTCCTGGAGACCGCCGATGACGTGATGCTCCATAAGGGGAGGAGGAGGTGAAGCTTGCAAGGGTTTGTTTTGTGACTGTGACTGAAAGAAGACGGAGGGGCGAAGAAGGTTTCTTGGAAGTCGGCGAGGGACTCGGAGAGTCATAAATTACGCTAAAGTCAATTTGTATTGTTTAGGAAAGAAGTGCCGGAATTTGAGGTATTTTGGGAAGAAGGAAGGAGGAGGGTAGAGAACATAAGAGTTTGGAATCTGTTGAAGTCTTGAGGGATTTGATAGGAGGCTCGTAGATTCTGTGTTAGAACTCAAGGACTAGGTCGTAAAATCCAAGAAAGTGGGGTCGTAACCTTTGGATGTCCTTTTACGGCAGCCATCCAGACGTCCGACGGACCTGTCATGCCCAAAACTCTTCGGAAAGGCAAAACAGATCCTGTTTTTGATCGGCAAAAGATTGGAAGCCAGACCCAGGGACTGGCAAAAACCGAAAATGTAGCCTTGTAGCTCCCCTACATCTACTCAGATCTATTAAATTTCAAACATCTCTTTTCAAAAAAACCCATTTAAAAACGTTGTCGGAATCGTTTTCCGATTCCGCCGCCAGAACACCGGCTATTCACCTGCCTCCGCCGTTCTCCGCGTGTTGTTACATCTGTCAAACGAGCATCTCGCTTTGTCGGCCAGGCAACCAGCCAGCTGTCCCCGCGCCCCTAACGGGGTGCCGTTTCGCCCAAAATCGCTTTTGTTGCGCGCGGCGCAGGTTTCGCGCTGTGTCAAAATGGAATTCTTTTGTCGTTTTGTGTTTCGGCTCTCTTCCGACCACTTCCACGATTCCAAAACGGTGACGTCACCGGGCAGTTTCGGCGCTTTGGAGCGATGGGCAGCTTTGTTTGCTGCGCGCTTTTTACGGCGACAACGCGACTGTCGCCCGAAGAGAGGGAGAGTTTATGGGAGTTTCGGTGGGGTGGCCGGTTTGGAGTGGTTGCAAAAGGTACTGATTGAGTGGCGGGTGGGTTGGCGGTGGAGGGGATTAGCCTTAGGGAGGGATGGACCGTGAGATGGTGCAGGACAGTTTTTTTGAGTTGAGAGGACCGTTTTGAAGTTTGCAAGATTGGAAGACAGGATTAGAAGCTACATGGTAAACTCAGAACAAAAAAAACGTGTGCAGATGCTGGAAATTCTAAACAATACCCGGAAAAAGCCATAAAACTCCTGATAAGATGTAAAAGTAAACAAAATAAAAACTGCTGACGGAAGTTCTACGCGGATATCCCCAACAACAGAACCATGATTCATTCCACTGCCCCGACTGGCCACCAACAACTCCTCCACTTCATCCAACTCCGGAACAATAATTTCGCCCATCGGCGCCGGATGAAAACAGAAAAGTGAAACGATTAGATCACCGAGCGGTCCACACCGGCTACCGTATCCTCGACGACGCGCTCGAGCGTAGAGCACATAGTAATCTAAGCCAGGACGAGGTCATCGGACGATCATTTCGAAGTCGTCCGGCCGAAGGTGGTGACCACGGCGAAGTGGTCCGGAGGGCGAAGGAAGGAAAACAAGCGCCGATGGTCGAGAAGAATTCGCCGGCGCGAACCAGCGTCCGATGGTCGTCGGTGCATCCGCCGGCGGCGACGGTCGAGGCTACCCACGCCCGATTCAAGGTCAATGCCAAAGGCGCTTCACCGGCCGTTGCTGCGGCCGACGACGACGAGGACGACGAAAACAGAGCCGTCGACGCATTTTTGGTCATCTCGCCTGCTCGGAGATTAAACGATTTCAATGGCATACTTTTGAAATCGAATTAATTTGTTGATTATGCGGGAATAAATCACTTTTGGACGAGGCGGATAGCCCGATTGATCTAAATAATCACACGTCCGTTTAGCGTCTTATTTATTACGTTGTTCGGATGAAGAAGGAGCGTTCGTTGCAGAGGAAAGTTACAAGCGATGGCTCTGGGAAAGAGAGGTGACGTAGAAAGACCGAGCACAAGGAGAAGGTCGTGCCTTAATCCAAGAACTCCAGAGATCAAGCCAAACGCCGTGAACCGACCGACTTCGCCTGGAGCGAGAGACCAAAGTGGCGTTTCTGCCTCAACTGGTCTACCTTCCGACCGAATTCATGTCTGTAGACAGATTTATCCATCCAGACAGTTCTTACATATCTCCTTCAGACAACACCGGTCTATCTCGTGTCTGAACTCCAAACAAGACATTCCACCGTCTAGATATTAAACTTTTCGTCTACAAAAACCGTACTTTCTTCGTCTGTATCCATCTTCCTCCAACGCCCCAAACAAGGCATAAATAAGCCTCCAAACTCCATTACACCGTACTTCTAATTCCAGTCCTTCCTACTCCGTTTCCAGACCCTATTTCATGGCCTGTCAAGACCGTTTCATGTCACCATTCATCTTCCCTCCGCTGTTCCTCTGTGTAACATATAGCGTTATACCGTTCAGAACCTTTTTTGACCGATTATGTTGTGCTACTGGAGCTGATGAATTGCGCGAACGCAACGGAGCAGAACGGAACACGTTCCGGCCGCCGCCCTCTCGATCCCGGTCCTCCGTTTCCTGGCTGTAATTGGTGCCGTACCTGCAGAATCGGTCCCAATTACCGCTCTGCTGCAGATTCGTTCCCACGTCGTTCCGGGGCTGGATTACGCAGGCAGGCTGGCGTAGAGTACCCAGTGAAGCCACGAGCACATCGCGCGCTCGCGCGATGTCGTAATCCGCTTGGGTGGAAGTGAAAGTTCCGATGCTGCTTCGTTGTTGCTGCGTGATGAGTTTTCGGGGAAATTGGAAGCGAAAGTTAGCGAAATTCCGATCGCCGGAGTGGACCGGTTGGTCGCTTGGTCGTGAGCGCGGAGGCCGTTTTTGCGAGCGGCGGTTATTGCATAATGGTGGCGGAAAACTGGGCGCCAGAGGGGAATAATGCGGCGTGAAGGCCATCGCTTTCGACCAATCGCAGCTCCCTTTCCTCCTCGGCTCCTCGTCAAGGCTAGCTTCAAGTGGGCGCTGATTCACGCGAGGGGCGAGCGAACCCAGGCGGCGGCGTCGAAAGGGAACCACGGGTAACAAATGAGGGTTTGTTGATGCCCAAGAACGGAATTCCCGAGGCCCCGAAATCGGGTCAGCTGCCGTCGACGCCGATGCCGAGTGACCAGTCGATTGGGGTCCTCCTCGCCTGGTTCAAGGTCGCCTCCGGAGATTCGAGAGGAAAAGGACACTTTTTGTGCCGCCGGCAAAAAACGGTCCGCATTTGTCCTTGTGAAGCACTTTGCACAAGTCGCGGAGTGATTTGATCGATTCTGAAAATGGGAAACGTTAACATTCAGTTTCTGTGACTCGCCGCTGCCGGTGTTTGCGCAAGAGGTTCCATCCCGAGGGATCAAAAGCCACGATCAACAGGAATCACCTGAGTCCGCTAGCATTCCCGGAGTCCGGCGGTGTTTACCCATCCTGTGACTCCTCTCCGACTTCGGCACCACGCAAACACTCCACGGGGCCGAACGGCCACCAGCAACACAATGGTGGACATTGCCAGAGCAAATAATCGGCGACGCCGTTCGAATTGGCACACAAAGAGCGGAAAGCGAATTCGAATCAGCCAATGGCCTTTCGGAATTGCGATAAACGCCGCAGAGCGCCGAAAAACGTCATCGGCAATCCCGTGATTTCAGTGAGCGGCAAGATAAACATGTCCACCAGGTGCACGGAGGAGGCGAGGGACTGTCAGCCAGGGATCGGTCAGGGACATATTGAGTGCCGCAGGCGAGCTTTAGCCCATCAACGCCTTGCTTACCATCTCTGCGTTTCTCTTGAACATGGATTCAAACGGCTTCTATCTTCCTTCTTCGTCCGTGGATTCTTGTAAGATCGTACCAGAGATTGGACTTACGAAGGATTCGTGGGTAGACAGCGTCCCCTGAAACAAATCCTGATATACTGGGTACAATTATAATCCGTGGCAAATCCATTTATGCAGCATGAGACACGTGACGGGATTTAGCTACTCTTCGATTTGATTACCTTCTCAGTGTTCCTCATGGATTCGGATTCAGTGGGCTTCTGTTCTTGCTTCCCCCTGGTCGATTTGCGGAAAACATGACTGAAGACAAGAACTATCATTTTTGTAGGTGATGTGGAAATCGTTAATAGATGTACACGGTATGCAGGCCTCTAGCCTATGACATCAATCATAATGCCGGCCAGAATTCCGTAAAAGAATCTTACCGAACTCAATCGCATTTCTTAGCCATCCTCGAATTCCTCCTATCTTCGGCAACAGTAGGCTTCTCTTCTTGCTCTCCGTCCGAAGATTCGTCTGAAGAGGTGCTGAAAATAAGGACTTTTTAGTACAAAATCTTGAGCGCCTGAGTTTACCTAATTTCATCGGCATTTCTTCCAATGATCGGATCGATTTCTGGAAGGTTTGAAGACGCGGCTTTAGAACCCGCATAGAATTCGTGGATGGCCTGATCCGGTAACCTAAACATATTCAATTGTAAGCCCGGAAACTCCTAATTTTAGTCATTGACCAGAAAAACACGACTAGATGAACAGCCAGGAAGAAACAATTCGAGATCTTTTGAGCCTGAGTTCCAGATAAATCTCAAAGATTTCATATTAATCCCAGTCTTGCAGTAAGCAGTGATAAATACGTTCAGATGATAATGAATGGAACAGCATCGATTGTTCAATTGAAGCACATTAAAAACATATAACGGCGTTCAATTGCTCTTGATCTTGGTTACCTTCTCGGTGC
>KN166918.1:28605-38978 GCA_000757745.1 Steinernema scapterisci | reverse complement strand
CCGACCGCTCTGCTAATCAAGAGTGGATAGAAATGATTTTACCAATACCAGACAGACAGTCTCAAGAGCGATTCCTTGGAGTCTATGTCTGAATTCAGATACCCCCGATTTCGCACGTAAGCAACTTCATAGTGTCTGTGCAACAGTAGTGTTTGAAAATGCTAATTCTTACCTGCATCATCGCCATCAGGTCCACAAACGTAGTGACCCCAGAGATGAAGCCCTTCCTCAACGTATCGTTCCACTCATTTCGCTTGGGCACAATCGTCAGCAGGTATTCTGCGTCCTTGACCATGTGCAGGGCGCGCTTCAGCACCACAGGGAAGCCGAAGCTGGTGAAATCCAAATGCTGGACGTCGGGGTTGAATTGCGATACTGAAAAGGTGTACTTGAGAAGCTTATAATATGGATTCCAGCCTACCTTTGACGTATCCTCGGCAGTGTTCCATGACGCCTTCGAAGATCACCTTGATCGCTTCCTCATGTGAGATAAGTTGACGCGCGATCGTGGGTACAGTGAGGAACTGCACAGTCAGCGCCACGATCGAGACGTTGTGGTCGTGGTCGTCGTCGATGAAATCGTTGTAGAGCTGCTTGTATAGTTTGATAAACTGCTTTGCGAAATCCTTCTTTTGTTCGAGATCCATGAGAATTGTGGCCATCAGCATCTGGTGGAAGTTGAGTCGGACCGCTGAAAAGGAATTCTTAGAAAGCTGAACAAAACATTCGTTCTTACATTTCCAGAGTCGCCTGTCCTTGAGCATCATCTTCACGATTAGGCTTACGCCTTCCCCGACGCTCGCAATAGAGGATTTCGACGAGGATTCAGGGGTATTTCCGCGGGACGATGACGAAGAGGAGACGATCGCAAGATCGCTCATGTGCTCGCTCTCGCCGGCGGAATCGGGAGAATTCACGACCACGTATTCAGTGGGTTCGTGATTCTTTTTTCGGCGCTTCTTGCGGGAATCTGACGGGGATGACGAGCTCGGGTAGATTACGGTTGCTTCTTCGATGATCGTGTTGAGGAGCACGTTTCCGATAATTTCGGCCAGGGGGGCTGTAAGAGCAACAGTTAGAAAAGGTAAATCGCAGTTCGAAACTTACGGAAAGAGCTGATCTGTGACGTCAGCCAGCTAATCAGCCTGGATGAGTACATCTGATGGGCGACCAGGTGTGAATCGTACACCTTCACGTCCAGAGGTCCCTTCTTCTGCGTTCTCCGGTTGGAATCCTTCTGCGTGCGGCGCTGAATATCGTTCTTCACGCGCTCGCAGATGTCCTTGGTCCCAGCCTTGACGGAGGTTCGGCCTTCGCGGTCCACCAGCGTCGCCAATTTCATCGCCGTGTTGTTGCTGCAGTGGATCGCCAACTCCAGCGCTCGGATGACGGCGTCGTAGGTGTGCGTTTCATCGTTGAAGAGGATCGTCTGGTACGGCAGCTCGCAGTTGGCGCTCTTCTTCAGGAACGGCGGGAGGACTTCGGTGTCCTCGTGGCACAGGCAGCCGATCGCATAGCGCAGAACGATGCGGCATACGCGCGTTAGCCGGTCCTTGAGGACAAACGGCAATTCTGAGTTGAGACGCCTGAAAATTTCATTTTTAGGGTACGGACTATAACGTTTAAGACTTACAAATTCTCATCTCCAGGTTGAGGTTCTTTGGTGTGCAGTTGGCAAGCGTAGTCTTTCTTCCACGCTTCTGAATCGCCACAGTCACAATATCCACTTCCTGCAGAAGTGAACATCTTGTACTTGTGACGGGAGTGTGGCGATCTGCGGAAACAGGCATCGCAGAGGACGCAAGTGCCGTCTGTCGCGCATTCCCTAAAATATGAAGATTACACTTCTTAAAAAATGATCTAACAACTTACTTGCACGAATATGTAGCTTCACCCTTCTTGAATACATGCCCGCACATCTGACCCGGTCGTCTACCCGCTAAGTCCATCCCGGCGATACTGTTCAGGGAGCTGAGGGAGACTTGGTTGTCCTTGAGCTCCACGTTTTGACCGCATAGCATAAGTGCCACGGGTCTGATGAGGCTGTCATCTGAAAGAAGCAGACGTTAGATGGTGGTTTGGGGTTTAAAATGTCGCGTTCAGAGCCCTTTTACGTACATAAATCGATCGGAATTTAAGGGTGTCTAGAGTCTGAAAATAGACTCCATTTTCAGACAGTGAATCCAGACGCAAAAATTCACGTAATCTGTTCTTGTCTAGACGAGCAGGTCTAGACAAATACTGACTGTTGAAAAGACCAATTTTAGACGCGATTTCAGATTCAGACAGTGACGACGATCATTTTACACCAAAATCATTCGAATACCGGTCACTCAAAATTGTAGACAGGTTTGAAACCGACCAGTCACACAAGAATTTCAACTGAAAATGATGCCAAAAGTAGACAGTGTTCACAATCTGTCTCTCAGACAATAGCGTACGTGATTTCCTCAATCTCAATTAGCTGCAGGAACTCCCTAAATCCCAAAAACCCATGATTTCAAAGAACTTACTTATTTTGGCGTCGTCGAACTCATTGTGGCTGTCGTCGGAGTCGGCCTTCGGTGCGAAGATCAGTGGACACTCGGCCGAAACGTGGTCGTAGAATCGCTCCGTCGCGCACGGCCAGTCTTCATTATTTACCGGCTGGGTGAACTTGTCAATCATGTATCCAGCTTGATCTTATATCTGAAACAAGAACACAAATCAGCTAGATGTCGAAAAAAGAATAAACACGCAATCGTCTCGTCACATTTCTCGTAAACAGCAGCACCGCGATGAGGGCAAAAAGGACAAAATGTGACACAATAGTACAACACACAAACTGCGATTCTTCCACCAAAGAATCGATCTGTGGTGGTGATAAACTAACTGCTGGGGGGGGACGCCGCGGCCTCAAGGGCCAACCAACCGACCGCCGCTGCGAAGGAGAGGAAGGAGAGCGGCAACAACACGAGCGGCCGGCTGAGGGAGAGCTTTTCGATAGCCTCCGAGGAGGCTCACGACGACGACGTGATGCTGCTGTCGGGTGCCGCGTGTAGCTGCAGCAGCGGCGGTACCTGTGGCGTTAGGGCTGCTCGCTGGCGACGTCGTCGACGACGACCAACGGACACCAACGACAGAGCTGCTGCAGCGACGCTTCGGCTTCCTTGCTGCTGCTGCAAACAAAGCAGCGCGTGGCTGGCAAAAGAAGAGCTGGGAATATCTCCTCCTGCACCCTACGCCGACCCTGTCGCCCCGTCCTCCTTTGCCTCGCACCGCGCACGTCATAAACACATAACTAAAAAGTAAGCTCCATATTTGCCAGCTTGCTGGCCATTATCCTCTCCTTAGCGGTCTCTTCGGCGTCGGCGCTAGGAGACAACAATCGCTGCTGGGAAAACATCGATTTCCGGGAGGCGAAAAACTCGCGAACTCGGGATCATGGCATCTTCGGGTCTTGTTCCCCGCTATCTCGGCATCTTCAGAAAATTCGCCATTTTCAGGAGCTTCTTCCCACGAAATCGGATCCAATCTTCGGAGCTGGGAATTCCAATATCAGGAGCGCTTCGTTCGGTGTTCCACGCGACGCTTAGCAGCTATTGCAATCCCAGAAAAACGGCATTTTCATAAGCTCGGTGAATCCATTATCCTTTGCCTCGAGAGGATAGGATTCGCGCTCACGGAAATACAGAGAAACGGAGACGTAAAATAGGCAAAAACTGAAGGAAATCGAGCACAAAAGAGAGCTAAAGAATGGATCAGTTTTGAGAGAGCTGCGCTGAAGGATCTCAAATTCTAAAATGAGCTGAAAACGGTCAAAAGCTGGAACTTTTAAGATGGAATTAAAGTCCATAAACAGCACTGAAATCGGCGAAATTTCTGCGAAAACATGAGCTCGAATTAGCGGAAGTTCGAAGATCGAGCAAAGGGGGATAAACAGATTCCAGCTGGACATAAATCACGCCTAAGAACTTCCTAGCCAATCCGCAAAAACACCTTCCCAGCATTTCGAGTTTTCTGCGCGTTCCGAAGCACAAATCACGTCTCGAAAACGTTCTCCGCATGCGAATTCACAAAACCTAACAGCTACCGTAACCTCCCAACGTTACGGTCAGGTGATTCGCCCTGGAAACCGAGAGCGTACTGTCAAAGAACCAAGTTTTGCCTCGGCTATACACGATGTAACACAGCGCCACGCGAATAACAAGCCAGTCAGATCGATGGGCGTTCGTTCGTTCGTTCGGGGATGAGGAAGAGGGAGGAAGAGGTGGAAAACAGCTGGCTAGGGACGATGAGGCGAGAAAGACAAACAAATTAAAAAAAACAGTATCATAAATGCGGCGCTTTGAGGAGCCGAGAAGATCTGTTAGAATCACAGAAGTGATCTTGAATGGACGGAGGCTGGAGAACAGCTGGCGCTTTAGAATGGCTCGAAAGGACTGTCAGCAAAAAGTTTCCATTCAGGGTTGCTGGATCGGCCTTTCACGACCTTAGAACGTCCCAGAAGACTCCCGAAATGATGACCACGTGACATCGCTTTCTGAAGACGTGTAATGCCCCGATAATCCTCGGGAATCATAAGTAATAAGCAGATTATGGTTAGAAGGTTGACCTGAAACTGGACATCAGAGTCTCGTGAGCAAGACTCACGTCATGGAGGCCTTCCGTGCTCGGTGAAGCCTTGTCAGCTGAGTTAATAAGGTCAAATTGGGCTGATTAAACATTGATTCACACCCAAAAAGATGAGATTACTAATGCTGGAAAAGCCAATTTGCTAGCCAGCGATCACAGCCTGAAGACTCCGGCAGAACGACCTCAAAACAGCAGAGAGAGAATATAGAATGCTGCCACAAAATCAAACAAATCGATAAATTTCCCAACAGCATCCTTAGTCAGCATTGGGAAACCGCGAACGTCCCGAAGCGACTTTCCAGCAACACGCGAAAGTTGTGTGAAAGCAAATATGACACATTGTAGAGTCAAAAAGTAGGAGAAATAAAGCAGAGAATCGCCGCTCAGATCGACGGACGTCGGCTACTGCTGCTGCCCGATAGGATAGCCCGAATGTTCCAAAGTCGATGGAACACCCAACGCGCTCGTCTTCCCGCAACGCGACAGCGCAGCAGCGCAACAATCAATTCTGAAGAGTTAATTTGGAATGAAGATGGGATCTCCAAAGAGCCGAGAATGAGCTCAAAGCCTCGATAGACCTAAAGAGCAAGAGGTGAAACTGAGAAAAGCGCTGTTTTAACGAATTTCACGCCTGCACACGTCCGGCTTTCGCGCATTTTGGGATGCACATGGGCTCACGCGTGACATCACAAGCGATCGATGTTCTCCTCCTCTTCTACTTCCACCCATCCGCCCTAACCAAACGTCGGTCGCAACAGCAGCAGCCCGGCGACACCCAGAGACGCCCGGTTTCGGTCCACTGGTCATCCACCGCGTGGTTGGTAAACTCCTCGCGCATAGGATTGGGATTGGAACTTGTCAGCGCCAGGGTTAGGCGGTGAGACGGCGGCGAACAGCTGGCGATTTTGATCCAGACTACTCGTTGATAACCTCTGATTTGTTATCGTGATTAGTAATCGGGTTTTGAAACATTAAATGGTGAGCTGGAGAAGAGGCGGATTAGTAATGGTTAGAGGCGGTTTCACAAGGTTCTGGGACGTTTTTGAAACGTGTTGTGTTTGGGGGATGTTTCCGAGGACTGAATCATGTTTTCTAAAAGTGCATTTTGACAAGTGTAAGGTCGATTTGAGAACGTGGGAAGTGCCTGTGGGAATAAGGATGAGGCAATAACATGAACACAGGACACGGAGCACATCTCATTAAATCAGAAATAAGACTTTTTGTCCTGAAGATAAGGTCAATCTCAAGTCAGAAGTTCAGGTCGACGTGAAGCAAGACTTGGAGAATTAACTGAAAGTGAAAACTAAGCTAGCTTTCTTGAACAGAACACGAAAATTTAAGGTGACACACAAACTCAGCTCCGAAAGATAAGAATCTGCACGATTTCCCAGTTTTTCAACCGGAAAGTGTTCGGAAAAACGACATAAATAGTGATCAGACTGATAATACCATACAAACTACCGGTTTAGGAAAGATCATGGCTAAAATTAGTAATCAGGTAAAGATAACGGCTGTGCACATAGATATTTCGATCCCACACAGCGGAAATAGCTAATTCCGAAAAGCTTCTAATGTAAAAGACTTCAATTTACAAAGAATCTACCGAGAGGGATAGAACCCAGACTGCTAGCACATGAAACAAACCCCCAAGCCACTGAACCACAAGGACACGCAACATGTCTACCAGACAAACCTCGTCTGCTTCTTCCAAGTCTGGTTTTGCTTCAAGTTTCTAGACCGAACCTCACTTCTCAAGTCGCTGAAATGGAGCCAGTTTGTCCTTTTCGGTCTATAGACTCATGGCTTGTCTAGAAATGCCCGGACACCGGCCGACTTCATTCCGTCGTGATTTCCGGTTGTGGTCGGTTGCTAGAACTCGACTCACGCACCCTACTGACCACGAACTCCGTATCTGATGACGTCGACTGGTGTTGACACGAAGGTACCGAATGATGTGAGTGGTTTCGTGGAATTCCTGGCTTAATTTTGACCGTTTTTCAGGAATGGACTAACTGCTCAACTTGTTCTCTGCCGGTGGCTGAGAAGCGAAACCGCGCGCGACATCCGACGCTGCGCTGGAAATTCGCCGCTGCTGATGCCATGATCATCACGAATGATGGATCCAAGGTAAGTGGATTCACGTTTGGGCATTTTCGGGGTTTCGAGGGTTGTTTGGGTATTGCTGTAGGAGGTTTGTGGTGCTTATTCCTTTCTGCAGCGTACCCTGCACTGATTAGCTCGGCTCTTTTGATTCTATGGATATCCACACTTCACTGGCTATTTCGTGACAAATTCCTTTGTTTCTACATATTCAGTAGCGCGAAAATCGCTATCATGCCAGCTCTTGTAAGCAGTGGAAATCGCTCCTCTCGCTCGCCACCACAAGCATCATCATCGCAGCTCCAGTTTCGCGATTTTCGTTCGAATATTCCTAATCTCATACATTGTTTAGCTCGGCGTGAATCGTCGAAAATTGGCGTCCTACTCCCCCTTCTTCAACGCCGTCTTCTTCAGCGGCTTTTCGGAAGCTCCGAAGCGTGTCGTCCGTCTCCCGACGATCTCCTACGACCGTCTCTACGAAGCCCTCTACGTGATGGAAAAGCTCGACAAACTGGCCTCGGAATTCGTCTTCAACATCTCCCTCTCCAAGACCCTTCAGGTAGGCTTTCCATTGAGTTGAATGGTATTCACAGTACTCCTTTGCAGATCTATGAAACGGTCAACTTCCTGGCCATCGACAAGGTCGCTGACTGGCTCGCCGACCTCGCTATCAAGCTCATGGTCCCCGAGGAGCTTATCAACACGTACCGCCGCGTTGAATACCGGTGTCCGCAGTTTTCAAGCCGTCTCCACACCCTTATCGTCCACAATTTCGACCGGATCTACCACAACCAAACGTTTCTGATGCTCAAAGAGGCAGAATTGATCGGTTTCCTGAAGAATCATCGCCTCAATCTGACTCCGAAGCAAGAGAAATCGATGGTTGAGGAGTTCCTGGTGGTGCGTAGGATCGATTCTGAGTTCTGGATTAATCGTGTTCTTTTAGTACAAGCCAGAAGACGAGAACTTGGATCTGCTGGAAATGAGGAAGAAAACCCTGAAACGAGTGGACGAATGGGGATATCTGGGACGACCAAGGACTCCGAACAAGGTTTTGATCACTTTCGGTGAGATTTCCTCGATGTATAATGCTTCTAATGAATGAATTTCAGGCGGATGGTCAACAGCAGGTCCCTCGAACGCCGTGGAAGTCTTCGACACATGCACCAACAAGTGGGTGATGCCGGACCGACGAATCTTCGATCAGCCTCGGGCCTACCACGCCACTCTCCGTATAGACCGGTCGTTCTTCTCGCTGGGCGGCTTCAACGGCGTCGACTACTTCACTTCCATGCGCCGATTCAACTTCGACTCTATGAGTTGGCACGACCTAGCGCCGCTACAGGAACGCCGTTGCTATGTGAGCGCGTGCCCCATCGACAACGGCCGCAAGATCGTCGCCGCCGGAGGCCACAACAGCGAAACCCGTCTTATGAGCGCCGAGATCTACGACATCAAATGGAACAAGTGGACGCCGATCTCCAACATGGGAATAATCCGGTCCGATGGGCACGCCGTGCTTGTCAACGACAGGTTCTCCATCTTCGGTGGCTTCGACGGCTCTCACTGCCACCGCACGGGCGAATTCTACGACCCCGAGAAGGACACGTGGTGCAACTACCGTAGCCAGATGCGGTCGCCGAGAAGTGGAGTCAGCGCTGTCGTCGTCAACGGAGCCGTGTTCATCACTGGAGGCTTCAGCGGCGTGAAGAGACTCACCTCCACAGAATTCATGGATCCACGTGAAGGTCTCTGGCATAGCGCTAGATCTATGAACAAACCAAGGTGAGTCCTTATCTTCCTCTGGGGCAACACCGCTTGTTTCTCAACCGGCAGATATCCTGATTGTGCTCCATTTCAGATCGAATTTCGCCATTGAACAAATGGACGGACGAATCTACGTTTCCGGAGGCTTCGATGGCGTATCGACCACGGAGCACGCCGAAGTTTACGATTTCCGAAACGACGCCTGGCAGACGCTTCCCAATATGTCCGTGTGCCGCTCCGCCGGATTCTCCGCCGTCGTGGAGTACCACGACATCGTGGAAGCTCTCACACACCCGACTCCAGAATTCAAAGTGCCAGAAGGCGACGGAATGTTCCGTCAGATGATGGGTCTCCAACACGATCGGAACGGGCAATAAAATATCGAACTATGTATGGATTTGGTTTTCAGCTCGCAGTTTTCCTAAAAATGACTACAGGACGCAAGAATTTTATTGGCTACAATGATTCACGCACGTCATAGAGATTGCAACAAGGACAACAATAGAGATTGAGCAAGTGAAATGTACACAGATTAGAAGAGCACGTCCACCTGAATCCGGTGGCACGCGCTCACTGACGGCCGAAGATGCAGCGGACGAGGTTGACGACGATTCCCAGGATGGCAAGGCTGAAGAGGACGAGGCCGAGGACGATCACCCAATCCTGGGGATTGACGCAGCACTCGCCGGGACGTTCGATGACGTTGCAGCACTTGAAGTAGTAGAGGGCGTTGCTGCTGGGGCACACAGCACCGACCAGGGGAATCGGGCAGCCCAGAGGGTTAGTCCTGAAATGGAGATCCTTAGAACCTGGATTCAGAGCAATTGAAGAACTTACTTGAGAGTAAGAGGGTCCAGTTTCTTGAGACTGTCGATGGCGTTGAAGTCCGCGGCGGCAGGAGCCGTGACGGAGAGGATGCAGACGGCCACAAGAGCGATGGCAGTGATGGACTGCATGCTTCTAGTCTGGAAAAAACGAAGAACTTTAGGAACTTCAATAAACACGGGATCGATCAATTGGAGTGGAACGCACGGACACTGAAATGGGGGCGATAACGCGATTCGCATCCATTTGTCATCATTAAGTTGCACTTTCGCCATTAGCGTCGGCAGCTGCAGCTTATCGGTGTTACAACACTTCCCGGGTGGCGGAAACGCGCTTTGAAAAACGGTACAAGGAACGATAACACGGGTCACCTAAGTCTAGACATTTATCTAAAAGTTCATATTCGCGGAATTCAGACTTCGGTTAAGCACGTATTTTATGTCTAGCGCGACGTCATTCTTGATTAGCCAGACGACAAAAAGCGGTTAGTTCTGTCTCGGCTGAACATTCAAAATGATCAAAAGGGACATTCCTAGACAGCTGAAACCCAGTGACCGGTCGGTTCTATCAAAACCAACCGCTTTTCGCCGTCTGGCGAATCGAAAATAACAGCGCGAGACATAAAATACGTGCATAAATGAATTATACGAGCTAATTAGTGATACAGATAATTTTGAGTTCACCTAAACGATTCAGCGCCATCGCGCGTCCTCACATGGGAAAACCACGATCCTAAACAGTTGCGAAAGCAATGCAAAACACGAAAACATCGAAAAAGCGCCAAAATCAAAAGTCTGGCCATCGCGGATCAGCCGCGGCGATCGATCTCTCACATCTGAAAAGTGTTAAATAGACGAGCGCAGAGGGAGTAGCGGTCCTGGCAGGTCAGCAAGGAAGAGAAGCGGCGCGCGTGAGGGTAGCGGCCAGCAGCGCAGGAAGAGGAGCGATTGCACTTTAGGATCAGGAGTGGACAGTGCCGTTCCTAACGCGTGCTATGATGACAAAGCGTGAGAGAGAATCGGCGGCGGAGATGACAAGGACTGATTTGTCAGCTCTGCAAAATCTCG